>LPNX010339730.1:0-40719 GCA_001517045.1 Pseudotsuga menziesii
GATGATGATGATGATGAGGAAGGTGATGATGATGATGAGGATGATGAAGATGATGATGATGATGACGATGGTGATGATGATGTTGATGATGATGACGACGACTGTGATGATGATGTTCATGATGTTGATGGTGATGATGATGATGATGATGATGATGATGATAATGATGAAGTTGATGATGATGACGATGGTGATGATGATGAAGATGAAGATGAAGATGATGATGATGATGATGATGATTAAGATGAAGATTATGAAGATGATGATGATGAACATGGAGATGTTGATGATGATGATCGATGATCAATGATCATGGTGATGATGATGATGATGATGAAGATGAATATGAAGATGATGAAGATGATGATCATGTTGATGATCATGATGATGATGATGCTGACAATGGTGATGATGATGTTTATGATGTTGATGTTGAGGATGATGATGATGAAGATGATGATGATGATGATGATCATGTTGATTATGATGAGGAAGGTGATGATGATGATGATGAGGATGATGTTGATGACGACGATGGTGATGATGATGTTTATTATGTTGATGGTGATGATGATGTTTATTATGTTGATGGTGATGATGATGATCATGTTGATGATGATGATGATGATGAAGATGAAGATGATGATGAATGCTATTTTTGGTTTTACAAAATGCACACGCGATTTGTTTTCACATAACACGCATGTGTTTTGTTTCTATACAACGCGCACGCATTTTGTTTAGCTAAATCGTGCTCGCGTATTCTTTAAATTCAAAAATTTATTCCCTCCAAATGATAAGGCCGAGTCTCCACCCATGCTTTCATGGAATTCCTATGCCTATGTGTCTGCTTTGTACTTTGCTTCGGATTCAACATGCTTTTGCCTTGGAGTATGATCAACCATGGCTAATTCAACATTATATCCAAATTTTCAATATGCTCGTGTTTAGCGGTTCGTCTGATTATGCTGCACACCTCCATTTTTTATGAGATTTTAGAAACAGATATGGTTTTTTTGCAGATTCTAAATATGTAAATTTTAACAAGAATACATCATTTTTTCTATTTTTTTCTTATTTATCTTCTGTCATCACTCCTCAACTCAAAAAACACACTGGTAGTGTTTCGTCCATATCTCTTTCGTTTCTCAACCATTTAAAAAAAAATTGTATGGTGCACTAAAGAACACCAATCTCTACATGCTATAAAAAACCCATTTCCAAATAATTGCATTAAGACATTCAAACGCTGCACCCACAAATGACGTACCGTTTTCGAGGTTTGATCTCTTAGATAATTAAAAAAAAATTTAAAAATATTGTTTTTATTATTGGAAAAATAGTCTTGCACTAGTCCTATATGTTATCTATATGTATACCGGTTTTTTTAAGTTTATTCCATCATTTAGACACTCAGATGCTGCACCCACAAAAACATATACCTTATAATTTGTCACAAAGATAAAAAGTGCCCATTAAAATTTATCTAACTTTAGATAGTTAACAACATTTTCAATAGAAAAAAATATATATTTGGAAAGGTCATTCAATTTCCTACATTTCTTGTTTTTTACTGATCGCAAGATTCATTGTGTAAGTGTCTCAAAATATCCATGCAAGTTGATGGATGTCTGTTTTTTCAGTTTTGTATTGCATCTAACGCACCAAAAGAGACCCTCAACTTCTTGCACACACCCTTATCTTACTGATGATTAAAATAAATTATGAATTAGAATAAAGATGAATATATTATTATTATTGTTGGTGGTGGTGGTGTATTAAAAACTAAGTTAATGAATGTTGATTTTATGAATAACAGATTTATGTAAGAAATTTTACTTATAAATGTATTTAATGATATACTTTGATTATCCTTAATATTTATATTTACATATTAAAACAAAAGTCACCAATATTTGACTAGTGAATTATTAATAAGTTGTGAAAGAAATTTCTTACATAATATAAAGTTATTTAACAGCATATTAAAATTGTGTTGTGACTATTATTAACTTATGCACTATTGACATTAAATGTTAATACTTGGCTATTGATTTTCGAGATTAAGCTATGTGAAATATTTTCAAATCATAATGGATTTTACATTTCTCCCCCGACGATCATGTGTGGAGTGCCCACTTGAAATGTTGGTTTGAAAAACTCACTAACAATTTAATACAGAAAATCATTCACAATGATGACAAATTGTGAAAGCCTACCCTTTGAAAATGTTACTACTTTGTCTTTCTTGAGTATAAGATATTGCACTAGCACAAAGTTCGCACCACTTTAAAGTCTACATAAGAAAATATAATATTAATTAGAATGCAACGGAGTAGAACAATTAAATTAATATCAATTATAATAACAAATAATAGGGAAAAGTCACTTCAAACCTTATTGCAAGTGCCTTACATTTATTCACAAAGGAAGTCTAGAAGACGTTTTAAGGTTCATTATTGAATATGATTATGCACATTTGATATAGTGACATGTTGAGTTTATGTAAAAAACAAATTGAAAAGTTAAAAATTGAATGGTGTTATCTAATTCACATAAAGTGCTATCACATGAATTAACATAGAAGTTGAACCAAAATTTTCATATTAGTAAATAATATAAAATTCCTCAAAAATAGGCTTGGAGAGAATTTTTGATATACAACAAACATTGAAAAGTGTTTCTTCTTGTGTATTAATAACTCATTCAAAGAAAAAAATATATTCTTTAATCATCTCCACCTAATCTCCTTATATTCAGTCAAGCAAATCAATTACAACTTGTACACCACATTTATTTATCCTAGTCTTCCTGCAATCTTCTTTCTTTTACATCCATGCCCAAACTATGGAATTAAATGGAATAGATCCAAGCCATGTGCCATCAAGGTTTGGTACCCAATATTGTTCTAAAATTTTCCCTTGTATTTCTCTGAACTAGGCTTCCATCAATCAACATTTACATGAAGAGTCTCACTTTCATCATTCTGGAAAATATATGAGGTGGTTTTTGCCATCCAAATCATCTCTCCTTCATCCTCATTTCATGATCTAACTAGAAACTTCTTTCCTTTCTCAACTTCAATCATAGGATTGAATCTTGGCTTTAGCTTGTTGTACTTGGGTCCAACATATACCAGTTCATCCATCACATTATCAAAATCTCCATCCATAATACTTATATTACATGCAGTGCATTGCGATCAGCATTAAATCTCACATGGATTAAATCGTCTTTATGATGGAATGTATTTGATGATAATGTCTAACATGAATTAAAGCTAACAATGATGTTACTACTTAATGATTGATTTTATGGATTAAGTTATGTGAAATATTTTTAATCCACAATGAGTTTTTCATGGTTCCCGTAACAAGCATGTGTGGAGTGTCTACTCAAAACATTGTTCTGAAAAATGTTCACACGGTTTAATCCAGAAAATCAATCACAACAATGACAACAGATAAAACCTGCACACTCAAAATGTTAGTACTATATTTATTGAGTATAAGTTAATATACCAATACAAAGTTGGCACCACTTTAAAGTATACACGAGAAAGTATAATTATGAATTTGAATGCAACATAGTAGTACAATTAAATTTATATCAACTATAATAACGAATAATAGGGAAAACTCACTTCAAATCTTATTGCAAGTGCCTTACATTTATTCACAAAGCAAGTCTATAAGATGTTTTAAGGTGCATTCGTATAAAAAATCATCACATGAATTAACATTGAGGTTGAACCAAAATTTTCATATATGTAGCAAATAATATAAAATTCCTCAAAAGGTAGCTTGAAGAGAATATTTGATATACTACAAACATTGACAACTTTTTCTTCATGTATATTAATTAGTCATTCAAAAATAAAAATTACATTCATGAATCATCTCCACCTAGTCTCCTTATATTTTCTCAAGCAGATCAAGTACATCAAGTATAGCTTGAGGATGGATATTTCCACAGTTAATCATAATGACAAAGAGAGTTTATGGAATTAACTTGTGTATTGAAACGTCCCTGCGTTTCGAGTGGACACTCCACCAATCATCAGGGGAACAAAATGAAAAGCTCAAAGTGGTATTGAAGAGAGTGAGAGAAAGCTAATAATAAATAAGGTAAGGGTTTTGTACATGCATTAATGAATACAATTATGCACATTTGATATAGTGAGATGTTGTGTTGATCTAAAAGACAAATCGGAAAGTTAAAATTTGAATGGTGTTATCTAATTCGCATAAAGTATCATCACATGAATTAACATTGAACTTGAAGTGGAATATTCATATATGCAGTAAATAATATAAAATTCCTCAAAAAGTAGCTTGAAGAGTATTTATTATACTACAAACAGCGAAAATTGTTTCTTTATGTATACTAAAAGTCATTCAAACAGAAAAATTACATTCATGAATCATCTCCACCTAATCTCCTTATATCCACTCGAGCAGATCAAGTACAACTTGTACACCACATTTATTTATCTTGGTCCTCCTGCAATCTTCTTTCTTTGGCATCCATGCCCAAACTATGGTATTAATTGGAATAGATCCAAGTTCTCTGTCATCAGGTTTTGATACCCAATATTGTTCTAAAATTTTCCCCTTGTATTTCCCCGAGCTAGGATGCCACCAATCAATCTTTACATGAAGGGTCTCGCTGTCATCATCCTGGAAGATATCTGAGGTGGATTTTTCCATCCAAATCATCTCTCCTTCATCCTCATTTCCTGATCTACAAGAAACATCTTTCCTTTCTCAACATCAATTTTAGGATTGAATGTTGGCTTTGCCTTGTTGCACTTGGGCCCAACATATATCAATCCATCTGTCACATTATCAAAATCCCCATCCATAATACTTGATATTGCATGGAGTGCATTACCATCAATGTTAACATTTTGCCTCGTATTGGGCCAAAAATCATCAGAAGAATAATCACTTTCATCCAAGGGTGTATGGTCATTGTAGATTCCATCTAATGCATCAAGAACTATTTTCTAATACTCTACTTTTTTATTCCATTCCTCTGTAACAATTGGTGAATTCTCATTGCCAATAGTCTATTTCCACATTTTTATGTATGATGTCATTCGTTCCTTTAGTTCTTTTAAATAAACAACATTGTCTTTGGGATGTAAGAAAGATTGCTTCCTTGTGGGCAATATATGTCGATCTTCATCATCTATATTCCACAACTCAACTGGTTCTGACCACTCAATGTCTTTGGTGGATTCTTTATACCTCATAACGGGAACATCATTGAGTACAAGAAATTGGAAGTACTGGACATTAAGATGTCCAACTAGTGCATTTCCCCCCTCTTTAATGTACCCATTAAGAAAACTTTTGAATTCATACACTTTGTCATTAAGTTTAGGTGGAAACACCTGTTTTTATTCTATTGTGCAATATGTATCCGTCGTCTCAGGTAAAGAATATATATCCTTACTTTTCAAGTTGGAATATATTCTTCCGTATGTTCCATCTATGTCTTCATGGGTGTGCCCCACAAGCTAGAACCCAACCTCAATAGTGATGAAGACACCAAGTGCAGTTAATAGTGATAGAAACATGAAAACATAACGATTCTTATTATCACTAGTTGCAATGTCCAACTGTAACAACAAATGTGGAGGACGAGGTTTAAAATCAAGATTTTAATTTTTTTAACTTCCATTTAAAGATAGGAAATCATCCTTGTGCACTCTACATTTTGAGTAAATAGAGTTTTTAAGTAATGCATTTGAAAGTGGGTTTCTTGAACTTCCACTCTCATAAAGCAAATCACCATACATATTAAGGTGTGGGTCTTCAAGGTCCCTCAAGCACTTTGCAAGAGATGTAATGGTAAATTGTGATCCCATGTGTACAAATGGTAGGGAGAAATGACCAAAACCTCATGTGTTATGCCCATGTGTTAGCATACCTGTCAACGACAAACCCAAGTTTGTTCCTGCAATAGATTTTGATTTCACACGTAATCTTGGGATTGAAGTATTTTTTTGTCCATTTTATCATGGATAATGCTCAAGTATTCCTTTGGATACCACTCTGACATAATTATGTGGGAAAAGTAGAAATATCTTCCACACATAACAATCTTGTTATGTTTCTTCAGTTTAGATCATTTCTTTTCTTCCAACTCTTTTGTAGTCGATGTCTTCATTTGTGCTTTCAACATGATACATTCACTACATTTACTGAAGTTAGTGTTCTTTGAGAATGCCACATCTGGAAAATGAGTATTCCAAATATTACTCATTGTTGGTTGTGATATTGATGGAAAATTAAGCTCTTGAAGAGCGTCATTGATCTCTTTTAACAAAGAAATTTGGATGTACGTTGATGGCAACAATCTTAAAGGAGAAGACGCTCCATCTTCTTCAACTTGTTGTGTTTGGTTCGGTGAAAAATCTGAATTATCCATTACATTTTTGTGCAATATTTCTATGGTTTCCACAGTATGTGCATGTGGTTTTCATTTGTTGGTGTTACCATGAATTCCTTTGACATGTCCTTGTTGAAAATTATGTTCGTAAGTATAGAAGGTGCTTTGAGGAATATTATGTATCATGTACCATGCTTTCTTACAAATAATATCTCCATTAAAACTCATGTCCTTTACTTTCCTAATAGTAGGAGGTAGGCCATGGCCTTGGCTCTTTGACATGATTGTGTTGGAAAGGAATGAATTCAAGACAAATTCTCTAATGCCATTTTTTTTTAGAGTTTCATACCCCTTCTAGCAGTGGCAATGGCTTTCCTATCCACATGTGGAAGACAATCTTGTTTGCAACATTCATCTGCTACCAAAAGTCGGATTTCTTTCTCTTCATCTCTCTGTATTTGAAAGTTTTCCAACTTTTTTTGTAGCCACAACTCGTTTAATCCTTTTATATGGCCTTGTTATGTGCATAGCAATTGAGTTTGGACCTTTTTCATTATAAAGATCACCATCCCATGTGTTTAAGGGACTTTTGTCCTCTATAATATCCCATATCGCCATTTCCTTGGGTGCCGCCTTGAAATTTTTCTTCACCCTTAAAATATCACCTTCCTTGTCCACCAACTTATTTATTGGCCATCTAACCAAACAATGTATAGAATTATCCCCAATCCTACATCTTTCACAATTTCTATCTGTCTTCCACAAAAACACTGAATTCTTTTTCACCTAACATTTCACCCTCAACCATGTCATCCTCACGGACATTAACTATGATGCCTTTGGCAATGCACATGCATGTTCCCGTGCTTTCATGTGTAAGAGAAACATTTTTACATGTGAATGCAATCCTATCTTGGGGAGTATTTACTTGATGGTCATGACAATGAGGTTCCAAATCTTATTCTGGCCAAATCTCATAAGATCCCAATGCACCCCCTAGCGTATTCTCAAATCGTGTTGGATGTGGCAAAAGAGCATCATGTTTTAACACCTTCTCAATGTTAACCACTATGGATCCTTTATTTACCATCCTTCCATGCACCTTATTACCAATATTTGTATTGAATATGGAGCCTTCACCCACCTTCACTCCACATTGCAAAAGATCTACCTTGTCTCCAATAGAAAATGCAGAAGAGACATTTGCACCTATATAGCAAATTAAAGAAACTTAGTATTTGCTCAAAAAAACAAGCAATGTACTATAAAAAACACTTAACATGTGCTTCAAGATTTTGATTTACCTTTGTTATGCCTCAAATCTATGATCTTCCATGGATGTAAGTCCCATTCATCAACATCTTCCACAATCAAATGTGATTCAATGACATCAATTATCAAAACCATAACATATCCTACATTAAGCCTTTCTCCACCATAATGAGTTGTGGTCTCTGTAGATTCAACCTTTCCTAGTCCAATAACTTGACCATTAATTAGGAGGTCAACATAGTCCCCTCTTGTCAAAATTATATTTTCCATTGTAACTCCTCCCAATTTGTGTAACACATTTGAATTGTAGTTTGTAATTAAGGTTAAAAAAATATGAAGTGTACATTCAAAAAAGTAATATAGTTGCAATAATTCAAAACAATAGGGTAGCCCTTTTGTATGCCACAAAACATTGTTCCCCTACATCTTGTGCACGCTAGCAAAAGGGAATTTACATATAAATTACATAAAATATATATGAAGAGATAACAATAAGGGATCTAAGAAGTATTAGAGAACGACAAATATCAACTCAGATAAAACCACCAAATTCCTATTTGAATTTGGACATGGCACTTATATTATTGACGTGTGTATGAATGTGTTGGAAATATAGCTAGAGTTAGCCTATGTTCTTAAAACGTTGCACGATGAATGAAAGTTAATGTGTGTTAGTTTTCATAATGTAGTTTTCCATCTAACAGAACCACATTGTCATCAATCACATTACACCAAGATGGAAATCTAGTTGAAGTTAGCTTCCATTCATAAAACATTGTATGGTGACTAAAAGCTAATCTGTGTTAGTTTTCATAAAGTAGTTTTCCATCTAACACAACCACATTGTCATCAAATACATTACACCATAATGGAAATCTAGTGGAATTAGCTTCCTTCTAACAACATGGCATGGTGAGGGAAACCTAACGTGCGATAGCTTTCATAAGGAACTTTTCCATCTAACACAACTACATTGTCATCAATCACATTGCATCGCGATGGAAATCTAGCTGGAGTTAGTCTTCGTTCTTAAAACATTGCATGGTTAGTGAAAACTAAAGTGTGTTACTTTTCATAAGGTAGTTTTTCATCTGACACAACCACATTGTCATCAATCACATTGCACCATGATGAACATCTAGTTATAGTTAACTTTGATTCTTAAAACATTGCATCGTGAGTGAAAGGTAATGTGTGTAAGTTTTCATAATGTAGTTTTAAATCTAACACAACCACATTGTCACCAATCACATTACACCATGATGGAAATCTAGCTGGAGTTAGTTTTTCTTCTAACAACATGGCACTGTAAGGGAAAGCTTATGTGTGTTACCTCATTACATCATGATGAAAATCTAGTTGAAGTTAGATTTTTTTTTAACAACATGGCACGATGAGTGAAAGCTAATGTGTGTTAGCTTTCATAAGGTAGTTTTTCATGTAACACAACCACATTGCACCGTGTTGAAAATCTAGTTGGAGTTAGCTTTCATCCTTAAATCATTGCATGGTGAGTGAAATCTAATGTGTGTAAGCTTTCATAATGTATTTTTCCATCTAGCACAACCACATTGTCATCAATCACAATGCACCATGATGGAAATCTGGTTATAGTTAGCTTTCATTCTTAAAACATTGCAAGTTGAGTAAAGATAATATATGCTAGACTTCATAAGGTAGTTTTCCATCTAACACAGCCACATTGTCATCAAATACATTACACCATGATAGAAATCTAGATAGAGTTAGATTTCCTTTTAACAACATGGCACTATAAGGGAAATATTATGTGTGTTAGCTCATTACACCATGATGGAAATCTAGCTGGAGTTAGCTTTCCTTTTAACAACATAGCATGATGAGTGAAAGCTAATGTGTGTTAGTTTTCATAAGGTAGTTTTTCATGTAACACAACCACATTGTCATCAATCACATTGCGATGTGTTGGAAATCTAGTTGAAGTTAGCTTTCATCGTTAAATCGTTGCATTATTAATGAAATCTAATGTGTGTAAGCTTTCATAGTATAGTTTTCCATCTAGCACAACCACATTGTCATCAATCACAATGCACCGTGATAGAAATCTAGCTGGAGTTAGCTTCGTTCTTAAAACATTGCATGGTGAGTAAAATCTAATGTGTGTTAGCTTTCATATGGTAGCTTTCCATCTAACACTGACACATTTTCATCAAATACATTATACCATGATGGAAATCTAGCTAGACTTAGCTTTCCTTCTAACATGGCACTATGAGTGAAAGATTATGTTTGTTAGCTCATTACACCATTATGAAAATCTAGCTAGAGATAGCTTTCTTTTTAACAACATGACACGATGAGTGAAAGCTAATGTGTGTTAACTTTCACAAGGTAGTTTTCCATATAACACAACCACATTGTCAAATTGCACCGTGATGAAAATCTAGCTGGAGTTAGCTTTCAACCTTAAATTGTTGCACGGCAAGTGAAATCTAATGTGTGTCAGCTTTCATAATGCAGTTTTCAATTTAGCACATTTGAATGTCATCAATCAAAATGCACCATGTTGGAAATCTAGCTAGAGTTAGCTTTCATTCTTAAAACGTTGCACGGTGAGTAATAGCTAATGTGTGTTAGCTTTCGTAAAGTACTTTTCTATCTAACACGACCACATTTTTATCAAATACATTACACTATGATGCAAATTTAGTTGGAGTTATCTTTCCTTCTAACAACATGGCACGATGAGTGAAAGCCAATGTGTGTTAGCTTTCATAAGGTAGTTTTCCATCTAACACAACCACTTCATCATCGATCACATTGCACGATGATGGAAATTCAGCTGAAACTAGATTTTGTCTTTAAATCATTGCGCGGTGAGTAAAATCTAATGTGTGTTAGATTTCATAATGTAGTTTCACATCTAGCACAACCACATTGTCATCAATCACAATGCACCATGATCTAATTCTAGCCAGAGTTAGTTTTCGTTCTTAAAACATTGCACAGTCGATAAAGCTAATGTTTGTTAGTTTTCATACGGTAGTTTTCCATCTAGCAGAGCCATAAGAAGCCGAGTTTATTTCAACATATTTTAACTTTTATGTGCTGATAACGCTTTTATAGAAGTATTGTACTTAAGAATGGAAATTAAGGAGCCTACCCTTTACTTCTGAAGATCTCATGTAAATGTTTTTATTAATTTTTAAAAGCTAACAAGTAGAGATCAGATTGTAGAATCTTATAAGAATGGAATTTCTAAAACTTGAAATGCATGCATCAGACCATAAGTACCCGACTCAGCTCAGTGAAAAACTTGGTGTGGGAAAAGATGCAAGAGTTTAACTTGGCTCAGTAAATTCTTGGCTAGTACAAAAACTATTTTTAAAACACCCATCAAACTTGGGAAAAACTCGTCGACCTGGTCAATGACCTGCAAATGATCATGGATTAAACCTGAGTTGGAAAGTTTGACTTGTCGGCAATTCAAATTACTTGTTTGGATGTTGAGTCAGGTTTTATCCACGAGTCCAGTAACTATGCTTCAGACCCTTCCTTCTTCCCAATGATCTTGTCAAATCCATCATGTTGTGTGGCTTAGAAGCTTCTAAACATGACCACTGTTTTGAGCACTGAAACCAATATAATAGTAAAAACCAACACTGTGAATAATGAGGAGCAATAAGCTTATAGTCCCCCAGGCTACCTTTCTAGTGTATACTCTGTATCACTGGTAGTTAAAGGCCATGCATGGACTATAAACGTTTGGGTGCATCATTCTCTTAATTAATCCCAGCATGTTGCCTTCAAGACTGAGACTACTAGGCAAGGGCTACACCTGCTTATTTTCTTTCCCCTTGCTCTGCCTTTGTTTCCAGTTCCAGCACACCTTGACATCTGCTCTTTATACTTGTCATGGTTTTTGCTCCTATATTTATTTTGTGCTCTTGTTAGCTAATTACTTAGTCCTTTTACTGTTTCAAACTTTTTGCTTTTGATAGAGTAGCATTAGGAGATACTTTCCCACTCCCACTCTCTTGTATTTATTCTAGATGTACTTTTGAGTACCATTGACCTAACTTTCTAGTCATTTGTTGGACATTAATAAAATTATCTTATTTATCTTATTATCTACTAGACATACTATTTGCAGATGAAAATCCAAGGCGTTCATACAAAGGTCCTTAAATTTAAAGTTGTCGCCAGATTCAAATCATTGTATGGTTGAGGATTTGGCACCACCTTCTCTTTTAAACTAAGTCACCTCATTCATGTTCATGTACAAATTCGACAACAATAATATTCAAAAAAAAATCACCAGTGCAAAAAAATATGATAAAATTTGCCATTAAGGTTCTCCCTATTTAAATCTGCAAAATGTCTACTAGTCATCTCTGTCAAAGAGATTATGCAATTTTTGTGAGATACTGGCATAATCTGGACCTTGGATTATAACGTAAGTTACCTGAAACAAGAACACTGGACACAGAAATACGAGTATTTGACACAGGACATGATGACCCTAGAATCAGGACACAATTATATATATATATATATTAAAAAATATAAAAATATGAAATTCAGATAAAATAAAGATCCAATTTTTTTATAAACTAGAACATTTACAAAACACTTGGAATCCCTTCAAATCTCTATTTTACCCTTTACTTGAACAATGGGATACCATGACATCTCTTTCCCTACAACTAAAAGTGAGAAAACACAACGAAAAGTGGTTTTTAGAGTGGGACATGTATAGGACATGTGTCCGACACATGTTTGACACGTGACACATGCCAAACACGTGTCCTAGAGTATCTATGTCCAGCACATGAAATACGGACATGGAGCCCCTAGGGGACATGTCCTGTTTCACATATTATATCATTATAACGTTTTGTGTCCAAACCTGGTATATAAAAAGGTCCAAATTATGTTCCTTCAGTTAGATCCTGGCAAAATGAGTTCCAATCCTGAGATGGAAAATTTAATCACAAGTATGGATAACCTTGTGACTATGCTTTTAAGATCCACGAATGTTATCATTGGGTAGAAACTCATGTTATCCAGATGGACAAGCAAGTGCACAATAAACCAGGATGTTGTTTTTGTTTTGAGGGAACTGTACATAGCAAGTTTTCTTCCCAAGAGCATTATCCATTAGAAAAACACATTTCCTCATGAAGAGCTTTGATGTTGTTTATATAATGACCACAATCAAGATTCAAGAGAAAGAGGCTATTTGTGAGGACAAAAGCAACTCGGACCTAATTAGAGAAATGGGATAGCAATCATGAACATAATGAATCATGAAATGTATAGTAGGAAATCAGCAAAAAACAAAAAAAATGTATACTTAGCAAGGAATATACCAATGCATTCATTGCACCAGCTTTCTTGTGGTGTTGGAAACCAGACCTCTTTTCACGGGATACATAAACTAACCGTAGTAATTCATTGGCATCATTGTCAAATCCCCCACTGTGACCTAAGAAACCTAAAGTGGAAAGTAAAAAGTCCAGTAAAACTAATTTACTCAATTTGAAACATATGTAGATGCATGCTAACAAATGGAAAAGAAATTTATGATCGATACATCATATATACTACAAAGGAAAGATAAGACTACAAGATTAAAGACAATCATGTGATACCTGGATCATCCCAGGATGGTCTCACGTGTTGTTGCATGGCCATGGAGTCCCATTGTGCATGGCCCATCCCTCCTCGGGCATTTTTTTTGCTTTGGCCACAAGAGCATTAATTTAGATCTTGTACTCTAAAATTGGGAAAAAGATGGAAGATGTCAAGGGCAAGGAAAATCAATAGACCAACGGAAGTAGCACTTGTAATTTGGAGACTTTAATGTGCACTTTCCTTCATTGCTCTCCATTCTTTATCCTTCAAGGAATCGATGGTTGGTGAAGATGAGAGAAAAGTCGTATTTTTTAAGATACAACAAGATACATATCAAAATGTTTCGTACTACACGGAAAAACATATGCAATATACAATTGAGAATGATAGTTGTCTTTCAAATTCACATCCTCGGCCTTTGTAACATACATGTCAAAGAAGTAATACCCTAAAGCTTCTGACATAATTTTTCCCACAACGGTATTTCCACAACCCATCATTCCTGTAAAACAACAAATTACTTAAAAGTGTATCGTATTACATATTGTGATGACCCCACTCCTTTCTTTTATTAATATTGCACAGATTCCAAGAGTTCATATAGTAAAATTTGAAAATGATTTTGTTTTTCCAAGATCCAAAACTTACCAACAAGAAATATGCTTTTTCCATACAAGCCTAGGGAAACCTCTTCAGCCTTAGTCTGCAACACAAGTATTCCATGGAGAATTAGAATTATTTGACAAACTGAGTTACTGGTCAAACCTTGCTGTCAGATAAGAAATGTGCTACTAAAAACTCTTTAAACCAATGAGTGAAGTTGAACATAAGACCCTCCTCCATTCCCTTTAGACCTTTAGGCTTTGAATGAAAACGAAAGAAAAGATAAAAGTCGAAGCCAAACCTTCAAAGCCAACGTCCCATCAGCACTGCACATGTCTGTTTCAGAAACAGTTGCATATTAAATTTAGAAGCTATTAACAAAGAAGCAAATACACCAGTCCAACTTAACTCAAGAATGTGCCCAACTTTAATGAAATCCAAACTTACTTACGTGTTTGAGATCTGATATGCATCTCTAACTAATATTCTTGTTGGATGTATTTCAAGGTTTTTCTACATAATTCAATGCATTTGATTTGAGTTATGGGGTATCTATCCCAATATAAAAGACAAGATGTTTGTACAGAAAGATGAACCCTAGACCTTCTATTCAAACCAAGATTAAAAGAAGATGGAATCTTAATTATACAAGCATAAATGGCACAAAGTGAAATCTATTTGGGATGCAAGGGTTTTCTTTAAAATCTAGCTCCTTACTCGGTACATTCTATACATGGTGCTCCTGACAAAAGGAAAGTTTTATAACACAGGATTAGCACATGAAAACTGCATCTATTGCAGGAATGATGATGATGTTTACCATGTTTTTTTAAAGGTGCCCATTTTCAAATTGCTCCAATGTGTGGAGTTTGCATTTAAAAACTTGCTAGCTTCATATGAATGTTGCAGCCTAATCAAACTTGGCAATGAAGCGCATAAATGGAAGTGAATTAGTAAAAGATCAGCTTACAATGATTTGTAAAATATCACACTTGGAAATGAAGCACAGAAATGGAAGTGAATTAGTAAAAGATCGGCTTACAACGATTTGTAAAAGATCACACTTGGCAATGAAGCACAGAAATGGAAGTGAATTAGTAACCAATTCCAAAAGAAGAGGAATCAAGTGCACTACAGAGTGGTCTCATGGTATCCTATGGTTGATCAAAGGAAAGGAAAACTTTAGAGTGGATATTATACCCCATTCCTCAGAATAGGAAATCCGGTATGTTGCAAGGACAAGGATAACAATAATAGTTGAAAGGAGTCTGAACAGACTTCATGGATTTAGATTTAGTCTTTAGATGACACCAAAATATTTTTTCCAAGGAAAACCTTGATAGGGAACCCACACACTTCCTTGTATATACTAAGAACTTAGAGTAATCCATCGGCATTGAACCCCATTCAGGTGCAATTGATAGGGAACCACTTTATAATGTACGTGATTCTTACCTCCATTTTTTTCAAAGAAAAACCTTGGTAAGGAACCCACACACTTCCTAGCAAATAAACCATCCCAAATAAAACCACACAAAAAAACAACATCACTTTGTAGCGGAGAACTTAGAAATGTAGAAAGTCAAAAAAATCCAACAGCCCACAAGTAAGCGATGAGCTTTAGTCAAGGAAAAATCCTGGAACTCAAATGGAAAGAAACATCAAAAATTAAATCAGCAAGCATTTGAAACTTGTAAATTGAAAATCCAGCTGGTTACAGTCTCTCCCAATAACTAAACTAGCCACATAGGAAATAAGATGCCACATATCAAATATTATTGCCATAGCTCAAGAAAAAAGAGATAAAGTCCAGACTCCACATCTGGTCGGCATATTTTTGCAGAAAGAAACATGAGAAAACGATAGACTTAATGTCAAGAGCATAAAAATTACAATGCTTGGAGTACAAAACCAAAAACGAAAAAAAGGGGCTAACAATTCAATGTGAAACTAGAAACAAACCCTGCAAGAGAAAAAAGGAAAACAAAAACATATCTTGCATTAAGATTTTGCTGCGAGTTGTGACAAAACCTAACACTTATTCATAAAAAAACACACATAAAATGGGAAGATTTAGCAAGTAGAAAACCAACAAAATCACAAACAAAATATAACCCATATAAAAGTTTCCAATAAGAATAGGAAAAAACACAACCTGCATGAATTGGACAACATTTTTACAAGCAGAAAATATAATCTCAAAGAAAATGGTAAAATTTACTTTGATTGCCAAAAACTTGTTCACAAGTACAACCCATATCAAATTGCTGACAAGAAGGAAAGAAACTTCATGGAGTAAAGTTAGTAAACAACCCAAATTAATTTTCCAACAATCGAACAGGAACAAAAGGGCTATAAGGCCCTAGCAATACCAGCAAGCATTTCTCAGAGATAATCATAAACTCCAAAAAACTAACATTCCTTGCCCAATTCCCATAAGACAAACCAAAAACACAAACAAAAATACATCCCATGTCAAATTACGAAATCAACAACTCTAATCCAATCCTTTATCTACATAAAAAACATGTTTTGATCCCAAGTGAAGCCAATTGAGGGTCTTTAATATAAGTGAGCAATGGACTTCATAGATGATAAAGTAACAGTAGAATGAATTCATAGATAATAAAGGAAGCATACAATGAAAATCATTTTGGTTTCCTTCTTTGAATCATGTAGAAGTGGGTTATAGTAAAATGTGATGAAGGGAAATAAGCATCACCTTAGAATCTCTAAACTACTCTTCATTTTTCCCTTTGAAGATTTCTGCTATAGTTGTTCCACCTACAGACTCTTCAATCAACTTATCAGTGCACATATACAACAAGATACATATCAAAATGTTTCGTATTACACGGAAAAACATATGCAATATACAATTGAGAATGATAGTTGACTTTCAAATTCACATCCTCGGCCTTTGTAACATACATGTCAAAGAAGTAATACCCTAAATCTTCTGACAGAATTTTTCCCATAGTGGTCTTTCCACAACCCATCATTCCTGTAAAACAACAAATTACTTAAAAGTGTATTGTATTACATATTGTGATGACCCCACTCCTTTCTTTTATTAATATTGCATAGATTCCAAGAGTGCATATAGTAAAATTTGAAAATGATTTTGTTTTGCCAAGATCCAAAACTTACCAACAAGAAATATGCTTTTGCCATCCAAGCCTAGGGAAACCTCTTCAGCCTTACTCTGCAACACAAGTATTCCATGGAGAAATATAATTATTTGACAAACTTAGTTACTAGTCAAACCTTGATGTCAAATAAGAAATGTGCTACTCAAAACTCTTTAAACCAATGAGTGAAATTGAACATAAGACCCTCCTCCTTTCCCTTTAGACCTTTAGGCTTTGACTAAAAAGGAAAGAAAAGATAAAAGTTGAAGCCAAACCTTCAAAGCCAACGTCCCCTCAGCACTGCACGTGTCTGTTTCAGAAACAATTACATATTAAATTTAGAATCTATTAACAAAGAAGCAAATACACCAGTCCAACTCAACTTAAGAATGTGCCCAACTTTAATGAAAGCCAAACTTACTTACGTGTTTGAGATCTAATAGGCATCTCTGACTAATATTCTTGTTGGATGTATTTCAAGGTTTTGCTACATAATTGAATGCATTTGATTTGAGTTATGGGGCATCTATCCCAATATAAAAGACAAGATGTTTGTACAAAAAGATGAATCCTGGACCTTCCATTCAAACCAAGCTTAAAAGAATATGGAATCTTAATGATACAAGCATAGATGGCACAAAGTGAAATCCATTTGGGATGCAAGGGTTTTCTTTAAAATCTAGCTCCTTGCTCAGTACATTCTATACATGGTGCTCCTGACAAAAGGAAAGCTTTATAACACAGGATTAGCACATGAAAACTGTAGCTATTGCAAGAATGATGAAGATGTTGACCATGCTTTTTTAAACGTGGCCGTTTTCAAATTGCTCCAATGTGTGGAGTTTGCATTTAAAAACTTGCTAGCTTCATATGAATGTTGCAGCCTAATCAAACTTGGAAATGAAGCACAGAAATGGAAGTGAATTAGTAAAAGATCAGCTTGCAACGATTTGTAAAAGATCACACTTGGCAATGAAGCATAGAAATGGAAATGAAATAGTAAAAGATCAACTTACAACGATTTGTAAAAGATCACACTTGGAAATGAAGCACAAAAATGGAAGTCAGTTAGTAACCAATTCCAAAAGAAGAGGAATCAGGTGCACTACAGGGTGGTCTCATGGTAGCCTATGGCTGATCAAAGGAAAGGAAAACTTTAGAGTGGATATTATACCCCATTCCTCAGAATAGGAAATATGGTCTATTGCAAGGACAAGGATAACAATAATAGTTGAGAGGAGTCTGAACAGGCTTCATGGATTCAGATTTAGTCTTTAGATGATACCAAAATATTTTTTCCAAGGAAAACCTTGATAGGGAACCCACACACTTCCTTGCATATACTCAGAACTCAGAGTAATCCATCGGCACTAGACCCCATTCAGGTGAGATTGATAGGGAACTAGTTTATAATGTAAGTGATTCTTACCTCCATTTTTTTCAAAGAAAAACTTTGATAAGGAACCAACACACTTCCTACAAAATAAACCATCCCAAATCAAACCACATAGAAAAACAACATTACTTTGTAGTGGAGAACTTAGAAATGTAGGAAGTCAAAAAAATCCAATAGCCCACAAGTAAGCGATGAGCTTTAGTTAAGGAAAAATCCTGGAACTCAAATGGAAAGAAACATCAAAAATTAAATCAACATGCATTTGAAACTTGTAAATTGAAAATCCAGCTAGTCACAGTCTCTCCCAATAACTAAACCAGCCACACAGGAAATAAGATGCCACATATCAAATATTATTGCCATAGCTAAAAAAAAGGAGATACAGTCCAGACTCCACATCTGGTCGACAGATTTTTGTAGAAAGAAACATGAGAAAACGTCAGACTTAATGTCAAGAGCATAAAAATTACAATGCTTGGAGGACAAAACCAAAACGAAAAAAAAGGGCTAACAATTCAATGTGAAACAAGAAACAAACCCTAAAAGAGAAAAAAGGAAAACAAAAACATATCTTGCATTAAGATTTTGCTGCGAGTTGTGACAAAACCTAACACTTATTCATAAAAAATCCCACATAAAACATGAAGATTTAGCAAGAAGAAAACCAACAAAATCAGAAACAAAATATAAACCATATAAAAGTTTACAATAAGAACAGGAACAAACACAACCTGCATGAATTGGACAACATTTTTACAAGCAGAAAATATAATCTCAAGGAAAATTGTAAAATTTACTTCGATTGCCAAAAACTTGTTCACAAGTACAGCCCAAATCAAATTGCTGACAAGAAGGAAAGAAACTTGATGGAGTAAAGTTAGTAAACAACCCAAATTAATTTTCCAACAATCGAACTAGAAACAAAAGGGATATAAGGCCCTAGCAATACCAGCAAGCATTTATCAGAGATAATCATAAACTCGAAAAAGCTAACATTAATTCCCCAATTTCCATAAGACAAACAACACAAACAAAAATACATCCCATGTCAAATTACGAAATCAACAACTCTAATCCAATCCTTTATCTGCATAAAAACCATGTTTTCCCAAGTGAAGCTAATTGAGGGTCTTTAATATAAGTGAGCAATGGACTTCATAGATGATAAAGTAACCATATAATGAATTCATAGATAATAAAGGAAGCATACAATGAAAATCATTTTGGTTTCCTTCTTTGAATCATGTAGAAGTGGTTATAGTAAAATGTGATGAAGGGAAATAGGCATCACCTCAGAATCTCTAAAGTACTCTTCATTTTTCCCTTTGAATATTTCTGCTACAGGTGTTCCACTTGCAGACTCTTCAATCAACTTTTCACTGCACATATACAACAAGATACATATCAAAATGTTTCATATTACACGGAAAAACATATGCAATATACAATTGAGAATGATAGTTGACTTTAAAATTCACATCCTCGACCTTTGTATCATACATGTCAAAGAAGTAATACCCTAAAGCTTCTCACAGAATTTTTCCCACAGTGGTCTTTCCACAACCCATCATTCCTGTAAAACAACAAATTACTTAAAAGTGTATCGTATTACATATTGTGATGAACCCACTCCTTTCTTTTATTAATATTGCACAGATTCCAAGAGTGCATATAGTAAAATTTGAAAATGATTTTGTTTTGCCAAGATCCAAAACTTACCAACAAGAAATATGCTTTTGCCATCCAAGCCTAGGGAAACCTCTTCAGCCTTACTCTGCAACACAAGTATTCCATGGAGAATTAGAATTATTTGACAGACTCAGTTACTGGTCAAACCTTGGTGTCTAATAAGAAATGTGCTACTCAAAACTCTTTAAACCAATGAATGAAGTTGAACATAAGACCCTCCTCCATTCCCTTTAGACCTTTAGGATTTGACTAAAAAGGAAAGAAAAGATAAAAGTCAAAGCCAAACCTTCAAAGCCAACGTCCCCTCAGCACTGCACGTGCCTATTTCAGAAACCGTTGCATATTAAATTTAGAAGCTATTAACAAAGAAGCAAATACACCAGTCCAACTTAACTCAAGAATGTGCCCAACTTTAATAAAAGCCAAACTTACTTACATGTTTGAGATCTAATAGGCATCTCTGACTAATATTCTTGTTGGATGTATTTCAAGGTTTTCCTACATAATTGAATGCATTTTATTTGAGTTATGGGGCATCTATCCCAATATAAAAGACAAGATGTTTGTACAAAAAGATGAAAGCTGGACCTTCCATTCAAATCAAGCTTAAAAGAAGTTGGAATATTAATTATATAAGCATAAATGGCACAAAGTGAAATCTATTTGGGATGCAAGGGTTTTCTTTAAAATCTAGCTCCTTGCTCGGTACATTCTATACATGGTGCTCCTGACAAAAGGAAAGCTTTATAACACAGGATTAGCACATGAAAACTGCAGCTATTGCAGGAATAATGAAGATGTTGACCATTTTTTTTAAAGGTGCCCGTTTTCAAATTGCTCCAATGTGTGGAGTTTGCATTTAAAAACTTGCTAGCTTCATATGAATGTTGCAACCTAATAAAACTTGGCAATGAAGCACATAAATGAAAGTGAATTAGTAAAAGATCAGCTTACAACGATTTGTAAAAGATCACACTTGGCAATGAAGCACAGAAATGGAAGTGAATTAGTAAAAGATCAGCTTACAATGATTTGTAAAAGATCACACTTGGCAATGAAGCACAGAAATGGAAGTAAATTAGTAACCAATTGCAAAAGAAGAGGAATTAGGTGCACTACAGAGTGGTCTCATGGTAGCCTGTGGCTGATCAAAGGAAAGGAAAACTTTAGAGTGGATATTATACCCCATTCCTTAGAATAGGAAATCTGGTCTGTTGCAAGGACAAGGATAACAATAATAGTTGAAAGGAGTCTGAATAGACTTCATGGATTCAGATTTAGTCTTTAGATGATACCAAAATATTTTTTCCAAGGAAAACCTTGATAGGGAACCCACACACTTCCTTGTATATACTCAGAACTCAGAGTAATCCATCGGCACTGGACCCCATTCAGGTGCGATTGATAGGGAACCAGTTTATAATGTAAGTGATTCTTACCTCCATTTTTTTCAAAGAAAAATCTTGATAAGGAACCCACACAATTCCTAGCAAATACGCAAGAACTCAGAGTAACTCCATCGGCACTGTTAATGGCACCTGACCTGGTAGGGATGTAAAAGGACCCAGTAAGGACCTGATAGGGAACAACCAAGGTACATAACAAAGGAAGCCAACCTGGGGAGTTTACCCCAAGGCCTCCTTCATAGAGCTCAAAGGACTCAACCACTCAAGTTAGCCTACCAGATTACCTAAATCCTTATATATCATTTTTGGTTGTTGAATTTTGATTTTGAATTAGAAAATCTCAAGGGTCAAGTACAGCTCCGATCTTATTAGGAACCCACCACATTCTCATCATGGCTAAGGAGGTCTGCATTTGTTCCTAGATGTAGATGGCATATTTCTTGGGCACTACAGTTGGCATGAAATTAAGTATATTATGTTGTGTTGTCTGCAAGTTCTTATAGTGTTTAGAAATTTTACAGGTACTAATATATATGATAAAAACTAAGAGGAAAAGACATCTACTATGTTCAAATGAACTTTCTAATAAATAAAGTGTTTAGCAGCCCACATCTATTTGGAAAAAGAAAAGAAAAAACTAAACACAAAGAAAGGATGAGCCCACATGAAACAAAGAACAAGCAGACACTTATTTGCAAAGATAAAAGCAAAAAGAAATTGATGGGAAAAGTAGCCCACGACAAATGAACACCAAGAATTAGAAAGGCAAAAATAGATGAAAGAAAAATGCAAAAATCCTTGGATTTTAACACACAATTTGTGAAAAAAGAGATACCACATAGTGACAGCTTTATAGCCTAGCCTGATTGTAAACCAGATATTGTAAGGTGTTACATACTTCTCCAAGTCAAAAGGGACTTTACTTAGCTTACCAAAACAAACAACTCGCCAATACTTCCCCTCAAACAGTGTATAAATCTGTGCTATATGATGCTTCCCTTGAACTCGAGGTATATTTCTTGAAACAACTTCTAAACAAAAAATGCGAATCTGAAAGGCTCAATACCTTGACTGAGTAGGCATTTGCAAAAACAAAGGAAAAATCACGCAGCAGAAAAAATTAATGGAGAAAGTAGCCCACAACAAAACCAACAATAGGAAATGGAAATGCGGAAAGATGAAAGAAAAATGAAAAAATACTTGGATTCTAACAGACAGATTGAAAAAATAGATACCACACTCCACAGCCGAAGGTAACCTGGTTGTAAAGTAGATCTTGTAAAGAGTTGTATAATATTTCCATGTCCAAAGGAACCTGACTTGACTACCACTGTTCAATACCTTACAGCTTGTAAATCTTCCCAGCTAATGCATCTTTTACAATTAAGCAACCCGCCTAGAGATAGAGAGAAAGAAATAGACCTTGTTGATCTTCGGAACAACATACCGAAGCATGTAAAGCCTATCATTGAGCTTCTTTGGGCGCCTCCTTTCGGCCATCAGATTCTTAGCAGGAACCCTGGCAGTTTAACTTCAGAATGCTGTGAAAAGTGGCGAATTTATTCCAGAATGCGTGGCCAATGCGTGGCAGATGGCTAGAAAATCTAACCTCCCTGCTGCCTTCGGAGGCTACGAAGTTCGATCTCGGGTGGAACTCGATGCTTGTGTTTTTGTCGTTGTTGAAGCAAAAATGTGATGCAGCCACAGAGAGGCCGAGCTTTGTCCCTACCCTTTCAGCCGACGAATTTCCTTCCGTGGGCACGATTAGCATTTTGGACCTAAAATCCTCTAGATAGAACTCAAATTCCTCTTCTGTGTAAGCTGAATTAAGTGGCATTGCAACTGCTTTGACTCTTATCACTGCAAGGAATAATATCACAAACTATACCAAAGAAACAAAACATATTTAGCGAATTGAAATTTGAAACCTGTTAAAATAACCTAAAATAACCTAAAATATCTAATGAAATAACTTGAAATATCATCTAAAAATGACTGTATTTTGCCCTAAACCACACCCGCACATGCCTAGATTGCACAAAAATGGGCACAATTTGCATCTGTAAGACATCTTACAGAATGATTGGGAAAATTAAAGAAAAATACTAGCATTTGAGGAAATTCCGAGATAAAAGCAACAAAGAAAAGAGTAATGACTAATAATTCTCTGGAAGAAAATTGTAGGATACTCTATTTCAACCAAAGGAAAACACAGCTTGAAACTTTACCTCAATAGACTTACGAAAGGTGAGAGCCACCACATCCCCGGTTCCTTCAACAAGTCAGAAAATCTATGGTGAGGAAGAAAAAACGGCCAAACCAAAGGACTTCATGAACACGCCAAAAAGCTGAGAAAACTTCAAGAATATGCCAGAAACCATGTTAAAAACCTAAACCTAAATGTGGCAATTTTCTATTAGCAAGGTGCGTGGCAGTTTTTTATTGGGCAGAGGGACGACGTTGCTATAGTGGTTCGAAATCCAACTTATGAGAGAAAACGCCTTACGACGTAAATATGAGATCTATGTGGAAAGAAGCATTTCAAGATATACGACTAGGAATTCATAAAACTTGTGTACCCTACGAGTCTATGGAGAAGCGTATTCTCTCAAAATCAACCTGGTGGAGCAGACCTAAGGCAGTATTTGAATTTAATAAAGGGAGTGGTCTCATTTAATGAAAGAATAGTATTTCTTAAATTTGCAATTAAATTCTGCAAGGATTTTAAGATAAGTAACTGTTTAATAAAAATTCAAAGTATGTTATCAAATCCTCCTTACTAAGCAGAAATAGATCTTAGGGGTAGTAGATGATCTCATGGAGAATAAATAGGATATGAACTTATTAGTAATTTTAGTCATTCTTTATATTGTAATCCTACTAAGCTTAGGAGTTTTTAGAGTGGCCTAGGGTTGAGTAATGGCCAAGAATATATGTGGTGTCCGTCCAGAGAGATATAGAAGGATGTTTTGTTGTTATAGGAATTTGTATATACAGTTTCTTATTGAAATCGAGGTGTTTAAATTTTTATTATGTATATAAAGTTTCTTATCGAAATTAGGGTGTATAAACCTTTATTATGTGTGAGTCTACCTTTCTATATTATGTAGGAATGTATTTGTGATCTATGGATGAGCATTTTGACTCTTTGTAAATGGAAATCTAGTAATAGGACAATGTATGGGTGTTTTTGAGACTTTTTCATTGTGATGGACAACTTTAATAACAAGTACATAGTCGATCCAAGAAAAGGAGTCAAATTTGGATCAGGTTGTAGAGCAGGTTTGTAGCGTTCAATACATCAAAGACTAAACACATTTTCTAAGCATGGTAAAATCCAATAAACCGAGATTCAATATAATAACATATAAGAAGAAAGGAGATCACTTTTGTGAATTATCTGTAGCTAACAGAAATTGATGCACTGGAAGGAATCAAGTTTGTGGAAGTAGAGGAATCGTGGGTTTTGCATTCAAAGGGAAAATATAAGTTATCTTGGTAATCGATCTATGGTTGCAGAGAATGAGATCCATGTTTTTCATTCAATCACATCGTTATTCTTGAAATCCAATAATGATTTCTGTCATTCTTAAGATTTAGTCACGAAATTGGTAGCATCACAAGTTTTGGGTACCTTTACAAATAGTCATGGATCGATTGAGGACGACTTGAGTTGCTAGAAGTAGATTAACGAAGGATTGGTGTCCAATGAATTCAATACAAAATATTGTGACCAAAACCTCTCTGAAAATGAAACCACTCGCATGATGATAGGTGGTAGACTTGTAGTGTCGTGGCTTGTAAATTTTCAGGAAATACAAAGGCATTGTTGACGGAGACCGATTCTCTATCAAGAATGAAGGAACATGTTTTATTTTCTCCAATACCAAATTCGAGTAAGTGATTTCAAAGCCATGTCTTTAGAATCGTAGGATTTGATCTCAGGGATGAGACTCAATCTTGTCCAGAAATGAAGGCATACGACAGAGTATTTGTTTTGAGATAGAGGTAATTTTGCAGCTAATTATAAGTGTGTAATTTAAATCTCTGTGTTTAGAATCTGGTAATGAGGAATTGTGCCAAAGGATTATGGTCATGGGTATGAGTAAAGCCACAGCCTGTAAACTATTATGATTTAGTAGAATTGACTAAAGTGTTGAGATCATCCGCAAAAGGAAAGTTGTACGTCTAAATGTTATATTTGGATCCAAAAATAGGTGATTAATAGCATGGATAGGGTATATTCTCAACAAATGATAGTGAACTAATGGCAATAAAGCTGCAAGTGAACACTGAAATTGTGGATAACAAAGTTGGAAAATAAGTGACAGATCTTGGAATAATGGTGGAATTCATGATACAAACAAGATGGAATCAAAATATGGATTCTACATGCCAATAAGAAAATGTTAAAATTCAATCATAAACATAAACATAAAATAAAATAAAAACTAAGAAGCAAGAGAATTTAAATTCATAAACATAAATATAATAACCCTAGAGAAACTTTTCTTCCAACATTGAAAATTCCCTAACTCAGCAATGAAATATTGTTAAAAAAACTGGGGAATATTAAAATCTGCATAGACATGTCTCTGATCATGAAATCTCCAGATCAGATCAGCATAACATAAAAATTTACAAACAAAATTTAACCCCTCAAAACGAGCACAAAACACAGGAACAAAATCCCTGCCCATTTTTCAAAAATAATAATAAATAAAAGCAATACATACACATGATTAAATCCTATGACTTTTGTAGCCTGCCCTAATAGCTCTGGAAAGATTAACAGCCACACAGCAAATCCAAGTCAAAAAGCGGCAGAAACATATCGGACAACATTCCAAAGCTTTAGCAGCGATGAAATATATTGTTCAAAACCATGAACATTTTTTCATCTACATCGGATCTTCTAATAATGAAAGTTCTATATGAGAAAAGCATAACATTTAAATTTTGACACAAAATTAAACCCTCAAATCCAATAAATGTCAAAACTCCTGAAATAAATACTAACCAGCTGGTGAAAGGTTATGCAGAATATGTGTAAACTTCAAAGCACTGTCATTAGTTGTAAATTTAGGCGTAGGCACACTGCTCGGACTCTCAACAACAACAGGCTTCGAAATCTCGACCTTCTTAATAGGATCTCCCTTCACAACCTTAGGGCTCGTTTCTCTAGTAAGAGATGCCAGAGAATCACTGCACATATAAATATAGAACAATTAATGTTACATTAATGTCAAATCAAGAACTCAGCAGCACCGACAACAAAATATCAAACCTGATGGGTTGTAGTTGTTGTTTATGCCTTTCTTCCTTGGACAGTTGAGCAGCAAATCCGAACTGAGATCCTTTAATGGGAGTTGAAGGTGCATACTTCTTCTGCAGCGAATGGAGCTCGTCCAAAGTATATGCCTTCACAAGAGTAGTACTATCATCGCGGAATATGCCATTCTACTTCTTCTGCGTCTGGATTCTCACCAGTTGAGATCTCCTTAGAGAAAGTAAAATCTCCATTATCCGCCATATTTATCGACATAGACACAACATCCATATGAAAAAAATAAAATTAAAAACAGAGCAATCCTGGACTTAGAGATTTTGAAAACAAAAAAAACAAACTTTGCACGCAAAAGTATAGAACACCAGCTAAAATGTCTGGTTGCAAGATCAAGCCTTAGACAAGCAAGCCTTCTGATAACCAAGAACCTCCACATAGGTACGAATTCAAGCATTCAAATCTCTCACTTAATGGTTCCTAGCAAGAGGATCCTCTCAGAAATAGTGAGTACCACCATCGTGACCAGAAATGGAGGGGCCCAACGCTGGGCCAAATGCTCTCGCCAACTCATTATTTTCGAAAGATTCTCATCCTGCAAATCTATCCTATCCATCCTCAAATAGAGATCCTCTATTTTTTCCCTTCAGCTCATACATCAAACGCTCTGATTCTAAAACCATTCCCTGTGTCGAGGGCAAAATGCTTCCATATGATCGAGCCCTCATGATACCTCTCTATACTCATGCCCTTTCCCTCATATCAGGAACTGTAAGAGAGTTGATAATACACTCAGGGAAGATGCATAACATAACAAATTGCACAAACAACGGACTGCTCAGAAAATGCATACTTGCAAAACACAGAAGCAAAATTACTTGTGGAACACATAAGTTGATGTTGACAGGCATGCAATGCGAATTAGAACCAGTGGACATAGTGAACAACCAGTGGACAACAGAATGGGAAGACACAATAGACCAAAAAAATGTGTATATAAACGTGACGGCATTTTATTGCACAGATAAATGGTGGGCGTGGCAGTCAATGGTTAGCTTGAGGGACCACAAAATGAACACTTGTTTCAAACAAAACCTTAAAGAAAAACGCCTAATGGCGTAAATATTGATGTGATAGCATATTTTTCTTTGGACTATTTAAATTAAGTTGGTTTTCAATGATTACTAATCACTTCAAATTGATATAAGAGCATATTCCTTCTTGCCTTTTGTGAATTAAGTTTTGTATTTTTAATTGTGATTATTTTTATTTATTATTATTATATATAAAAATGAAATCTTTTTATTTTGTTGAGTTTTGTATTTTTAATTGTGATTATTTTTATTTATTATTATTATATATAAAAATGAAATCTTTTTATTTTGTTGATGTTGATGATAATGGTTATGTGGCTGTATCCAGAGCACTCAAAGTAACTTTCATAGAGGATAAAAATTCTTTTCACCCACTATGTTTTAGGAATTGTTTTGACACCCTGTTTTACCATGAAGTTCTGTTTTACTGTGAAGCTTAGTTCTTATCTGAGTTATATTAATTTTCTTCTCTGAAGTAGTTAAAACATAAAGATGTTTTTGAACTTTCAATTATTTTTATATTAAAACATTTTAGAGTTTTGTTTTTATGTTTTCTAATTTAATTATAAAATTATACATAATTGTCATATCATGCTTTAAAAATATGTTTATTATTTGTCTAAATCTTGAATTTGTATACCTCCATTCCTCTTCTTCTTTTTGCAATGTTAAGTAAAGTAAAAGACATTCCATAAACATCCCTCACTGCATAATGCAGTAATTTAATGTTAAGGCTGCCAAGATGGCTATTGAATTGAGCCTAACCAGGCAGTTCACATCTTCCCAACCACAACATTGAATGCTACACAACATTATGCAGTGATTTAATGTTAAGGCTGCGGCTATTGAATTGCCTTATCAGGCAGTTCACATCTTCCCAACCACAACATTAAATGCTACACAACATTGTAGTTGTTGAACTCAGAAATAGAGCCACCGGTGGGAACTACCAGTAGCTTTCATATCACTTTCTCCCACCTGTAACGTAACGTCAGGCTATATGTAAACAAACTGCCATTGTTGTTTGACTGGAAATCGGAAAGCCACAAATGGGGTGGATTTAAAAAATGACTGAATACAGTGCTCATGTCACATGGTAAAGAGAGGGATTCGACTATATAACAGAACAGAAGTCACAATCTATTGCAACTGCGATAGGTCGACAAAATACAGCCACATAGTTGGAAACTTGGAATGCAAAAAAAAATTGGTTTATGCTTTGGATCTTAAAAGCATCTGTAATTTTGATACCCGGTATATTTCTCGCATCTACTACTACACCATAAGATACTGCTAACAAGTCCCGGCATTGGTTGATGGTAAATTTGATACTGTGTGGCACGTGGAATATGGATAATAAGTAGATGAACACATATTTATCCAGCCTAATTTCTCTCAAGCTGAAACAGAACTCTTATTTTGTGATGGATAGAATGGATTTTCTAATGGAGAATCTTAGGCCTTTGAGTCCCTTATTGGGTTATGCAATAGAAGTTGCTACCAGTCACTGGACTTGGATGGCTTTGGTTTTGATTGCTTTCTTTAGTTTATGGGGATTGAGAGGAATAAAGGGATTCCATTTCTTGTTTCCAGGGTGGAGAAAGCAGGCCCAAATTAAGGTTATGCTGCAATTCTTCTCTTCCTCATTTGATTCCAACCATACTCCAGCAGGCAAGAATAGCACTTCCTTTACTAATGGTAATCTCAGCTTATACAGAAATATGTGTATGGATGATTTGCATCTCTTAACGCACAGGAAAGAGAGTCTGAATGAGACAGGTATATACAGAAGGAGGTTTAACAAGAGGAATAAGAGTTATTCCACCATTGATAGCATAAGGCTCTGCAGTTCTGTAGAAACTATGGAGAATTGTGTAGAAGCTCGTTCTGCAAGTTTCCTTCAGACAAAAATGATGTTTATGATTGAGAAATCATCATCATTGTCTGTTGCCAAATCTGTGCCATCTGCTTTGAGATCTGGGGAAAAGGAATTGGAATCACCCACCTCAGATCAGCTAATGGGATGCCCTCCTCGTAGTTTAACTAGACTTCCTAAGCATGAGAAGCTCTGCACACCTGACAACGTTGGTGGAAATGAAGGCAGAAGCATAGAGGAGCGCCTTATGCAGGACTGCAAAAGTGAGATTACTTTTTCTACATATTTTCTTTATGATGCAGAATATAAGGAAAACTGTAAAGGGAGTTCATCTTTTATGAATGATGGTAAAGGAGACAGAAAGCTGGTACTGTGCTTGTTAGATAACTGTGTTGAGCTAGGTCCTTGGCGAAGGCTTGTATCATTTGAAATCCAGTTTGGGTGGGATAGGCTGCAGCCTTTAGGGTTGGGTTATGAATCTAATTGGAATTACTGTGGAGGCAGTTCTGCATTGAATTTCGATAAATTTTCAAATTATATAGTACGAGACATTAATGTAGCTAAAAATTTAGATGGCCCAACTAAAAGCATTGTGAAGCTCTTCTGCCTCCAAGAGGATGTTGCATCTTCAGTTGACGTTGTGTGGAATATGGGTTTGTCATATACCAGCACTGTCGATAACACAAATAGTCTACTGGTTGTAGCTTTGCATTGTCTACCACAAACATATTTAAATTGTAGTCTTTGATAAATATGTGTGAAAGAAAATATTTATGGATTACATTCTTTTAAACTTGAACTGTCTCTTTAGATATAAAATATATGTTTGAAATTTAATGGTAATAAATGTAAATGGAATTGAAAATATTTTTTGTGGCATAGGTTTAATTGATAAGTTTAAGGGATTTTGGGAGCTTGCAAGTTGGTTTAGTAGTGAATAAAATTAGCACAATCATAAGTAAAGTGGTTAGTTAATGTTGATAAGCACAACCAACCACTTAGTTTTGTGAAGATAGCTGTCTATTAAACAAAGACTAACATATATAATTTTATATCCATTATTCATAATAGATTGTAAAACAAATACTATTTAACATTGATTTGAAAAAACAAAAACAAATTGTTACCTTTTTCTTTAATCACCTTTTAACTGAAGCTTATTTAAATATTAATGAAGATGCATTTAAACATAAAAAGACCAAAAGACCATGAAATGAATTACTGTTATACACTTGTTACATTTAGATTATCAAAAAACACTCATATAAACATCTACCTTTATATCGAATCCTGCAAATTATAGATAAACTTAATGCAGCAGAAATAATATGGATAAATGTGTTCTCAGTTTTGGTGAAGGAACGAGAGTACCATGAGTTAATAGGCCAATGAAAATATAGCTGGTAAGTATCAAGGCGCCGAAACTTAATCAAATTACACCTTTTAAGTATGATATCTTTATATCACAATCATACAAGTTGTTTGTCATCTCTCGTTTGGACTTCTAAAGTTTAGTCTAAATAACAAAATGGTTATCAACTTTTCGTGAATCGTGACAATTTTTTTTACTTATCCATAACTTTGTGAATGGATTGAACTAGCACAATCGTTCCCTTCAACGGTGGAAATTTGTATCACATGTTTACCATGATGTCATAATGATTGTTCCTTTATGAATGGCGTTATGAGTTGTATAATGACTCTATGTAATTTGTTGGTTTCAAGGTGAACAGAGTCAGAGCATTCTTATAATATCCATGTTGACTATTATATCATAGATGTGATCAATTTCTGACATATATCATGTTGAGGAGATGAATATGCAACACACTTAAACCTAATTATATAATTTATGTTTAAAGTAGTGTGATATCTACACTCTCTTATTCGTAACTTAAGCATAAGCTAAAACCTGGATTTAAAATCCTTCAAGTCGTGATATTTGAAAACAACGTTGCAAACATTGAAAAAACCTTGATTTCAAGAGATACATAGGTTTACCTTGTTGTTAAGGAAAACTTCCTATGATAGGGGCTTTACCATCAACATACTAGATGAGACAAGATTGACATCTAAACCACTCTTTGTAGGAAGATGAGACTCTAAACATCAAATTGGCATCAAACAAATCTAAGCTAAATGATGAAAAAAAAATCATGTACCTTATTTATGAAGGTTGATCCTAGCTTTTCTTTGTTCCTTGAGATCTTCCCCTTGTTGTCAAACTAAATGCCCTACAACACTAATAAGATACCTTCCTCAAACAAATTTGGCTACAAAAAGATATTATTAAAATCAAAATATAACATGGAAATGAAACTAGTTAATCAAATTCATATAAAAATATAAGCCAAATCAAAAATAAAATTTATGTACCTTATTTATGAAGGTTGATCTTAGCTTTTCTTTATTCTTTCGTATCTATTCCTTGTTGTCAAACTAAAGACCTTACTACACCAACAAGATACCTTCCTCAAACAAATTTGGAAACGAAAAAGATTATTAAAATCAAAACATGGAAATGAAACTAGTTAATAAAATTCATATCAAGATATAAGGGTGAGTGCACAAAGTTGAGGGCCTCTTTTGGGGTTTTAGATGCAATAGAAAACGGAAAAAATAGACATCCATCAACTTGCATGGATATTTTGAGACAATTACACAATGAATCTTGCGATGAGTAAAAAACAAGAAATGTAGGAAATTGAATGACCTTTCCATATATATATATTTTTTCTATTGAAAATGCTGTTAACTATCTAAAGTTAGATATTTTTTAACAGACACTTTTTATTTTTGGACAAATTATAAGGTATATGTTTTTGTGGGTGCAGCGACTGAGTGACTAAATGATAGAATAAACTTACGAAAATTGGTATAGATATAGAGAACATATAGTACTAGTGCACAACTATTTTTCTAATAATAAAAATAATATTTTTAATTTTTTTTTTATTATCTAAGAGATCAAACCTCGAAAATGGTACGTCAATTGTGGGTGCAACGTTTGAATGTCTTAATACAATTATTTGGAAATGAGTTTTTTATAGCATGTAGAGCTCGGTGTTTTTTAGTGCACCATACAATTTTTTTTTAAATGGTTGAGAAACAAAAGAGATATGGACTAAAAACTAACAGTGTGTTTTTTGAGTTGAGGAGTGATGATAAAAGATAAATAAAAAAAATAGAAAAAATAATGTATTCTTGTTAAAATTTACATATTTGGAATCTGCAAAAAAAACCATATCTGTTTCTAAAATCTCATAAAAAATGGAGGTGTGCAACATAATCAGACGAACGGCTAAACATGAGCATAATGAAAATTTGGATATAATGTTGAATTAGCCATGGTTTATCATACTCCAAGGCATGGGCATGTTGAATCCGAAGCAAAGTACGAAGCAGACACACAGGCATAAGAATTCCATGCAAGCATGGGTCGAGGCTTGACCTTAAAATTTAGAGGGAATACAATTTTGAATTTAAACAAAATGGGAGCGTATTTTATTGAAGCAAAATGGGAGCACGTTTTAATGAAGAACAACATGCGTGCGTTTTTAAATACTACAATGAGTGCTTGTTTTGTCAATTATACTTTTATTATTTTATGTCCCCCCCCTGACTCCCTTCTTCCGCCTAACTCTTACTAACCCCCCCCTCTTCTCCCTACCTCTAATCCCCCCTCCTCCTCTCCCTACCTTTAAAATCCACTCCTCTCTCTTCCAAACACCCCACAACCCCATTTGTTCTTGCTCTCTCTCTCTCTCTGACGCTTATGTCTCCCCTTAACACTAACACCTGTATGTCCCCTTCCCCCCACCCCTAAACCCATAACCCTATCTCTCTACCTCTAACTCTTAAACACCCCCTATTGTTCTATCTCTAATCTCTAATTAAGATCTTTTCTCTCATCTACAACTGCATATGATAGGAAATAAAACAAACTCTTCTCTCTACTCATTATTTTCTCCCATGTTATAAAAAACATTGTATTCTCTTCTAACAATGATGTATTATTAATTAACAACTCTTTTCATAGATGCAAGTATCTCCACAAGAAGGCATATATTCTCTTCTCTACTCAATCTTTTCATTTTTTCATCTTTATCTTTTCTCCAATTCTCGTATTCTTCTCTTTTTGGCTTAGATATGTTCTTTTCTATGTCATTCTTATTCACACTCTTTACTTGGTATTTTGATCACTTGCATCTACTCCCTTAGCCATTCTTTCTCTTCTTGCCTTAGTTGCTTGTATCCCTTCACCATTCTTCTTGCACAAGCATACACCAAACAACTAATAAAACTCGCTACATCCTCTTTGATTCATTTAAGGATTTGTTTTCTTTCACACCAAGGGCTAGCCTGACAAAATAATTTTCAATTCACAAATTTGAAAATACTCTCACATGGTGATGCAAACAACCTCTAATGCCCATCATTCTCAATGTCTTGACCTAAACAATTCAAACATCTTAGTTAGCTCTTACACATGAAATCAAATGAATCCTTACACAACATGTCAAAACATTTTTTGTTACATATCCAAGATCCCACATGAGCATAAAACTAACACATTAATAATAGTGTGAAAGATAGGGTACAATAGTGACATTTAGCTAATTTAACATGCCCCAATGCACGTGCATTGCATTTATGAGTCTCCTTTTGCAAATTCTCCTACAAGATTATCTGCACTACTCTTCATCCTCTACTACCCAACAATGATGCCTACTTCCAACTACACAAATATCAAATGAAATGGCCTTGTAATGTGGTCCTTTATTTGCATGAAAAAATGGCACAATTTTGGGACATGCAGAAGATTTATTACATGTATCATCTTAGCACCTAGTGATTCTTCTAGGTCAATTCGTAATATGATTATATGTGCACCGCCATTATTAGTGTCCTTCTTATCCTCCCTTGTTACATGTACTAAGGAGTAATTTAAATAATGTACGAGTCCATCCTCTTTTAATAAGGTCCACTAAATAGTTGGCATGTGATTAATTAATATAATGGGTCATCCTTATGGAATAATTCTCATTGTGTATAGGGTATTCATTAATGTTGGGACCACTAGTGGTTAGGGTTTGGTTAATGAGAAACTATTTATAGATGTATGCAATTATCTAATGTTTTATTAGATATTTTCATTGTATTGGAGCACTACTCATTTGGAGGTTTCTCTCTCAAAGAGGGAAATGAGTATTTCTCTCCTTTGTGTATATCAACAAAGGGCTATATTTCTACAAGTGTTATATTCTAACTTTTTCTCTTTTACTTCCTATAGTGTGAATATATCTATATACTACTCCTAAATTATTTGTATTTTCTATATAAGTATAGTGGAAGTGGTATTATATAACTTTCTCATGCCAACAAATATCGTAGTTTTAGTTTTCTTTAGTAGACTAGAGACATAATCCAACATCTATAAACACAAAGACCTAACATTGGGTGGGTCAAAATATAGATGGTAAGCATAAGCACACATAATACAAGTGAGGTCACCTAGTTGGACATCCTTGTACATATTAACAATAAAAAACTCATAATTATAAAACATTTATACTCCAAAGCACATATAATATTTTACAATCCCAGTGGAAAAAAAAGTGAAAGAAAAAGATCTAAATTTTGAGACACACTCTCTAGGCAAAATTAAGGCATTATACGATCCTCAATAACCATTGTTGGCCCCATTGTTGGCAAACAAAGTGACCTTAATTTAATTTTGGGACATATTCTCCAAGAATTCATTTGAATGTTGATGTTAGATTGGAATGTGGAAAACCCAATTTGCATATACACCATGAAGCTAATGAAGGATTGTACATGGAGGCTATACCAATGGGATAAAAAAACGAAATGTAGAGAATTATATTGGTCTTTCAATGATATATTTATAAAATATACTAATGTCATTTAATGTATCAAATTTTCATTTAATGAAACGTTTGTCCTTAAAAATTTGAAGAGAAATTAACAAGTGGCTTGCGTGTGTGCAAAATAATTAAATGTTAAATTAATAATTAAAAAAAAAATGTGAACATGATCTAGACAGAATGCACTAGTGCATACATATTTTTCTTTTAAATTTTCTTGAAATTTTATATTTATTATTACTTTTCGAAACTAACTAGTGAATATTTCAGGTGCATTTTGCACACATGTGTTTATGTGTGCATGTGCACCAAATCTTTTGTTTGTTTGTACATAAATTTCAAAACTAAAAATACCCTTTTGAAGAGGACACACTGATCTTTTGTATTTTCACAAATTTTTTGGATGTGTATTTTGAATGTTGTTGATTTCTCTTTGAGCGCATTTGAAGTTGTCGACAGGGTTTTTCAGGGTAAGCTTTTGCAGAAATTAAAAAAAAATGGCATACGAAGAAAAAAAATTGCAAATTATATGTCCATGGATAGAGGATTCACTGAATGAATCCAACGGTATCAAGTCCACCCATTAATGTGCATTTAATGACATAGTTCAAGCCCTTGAAATGCACATAAAATTTCCTTTCTGCAAAGAAAAGGGCCATGGGCCTATTTTTAAGGCCCTGAATCGAGCTATTAGCTCGGTCGAAGTTTTTAAATTACCTCTATAGAGGGATTGAAGAGACCTCGATTGAGGGTTACGTGCAATACTTTGTCACGTCCCCTCCCCTCTGAGAGGAGGCGACTACGACCTAATGCTATCATTTAACCGGGCAATCTAGCCCCATGAGCATGATAATGAAAGTGCATTGAAATAAAACATACACAGATGCATAACATATGCAATCATACACCCGAAGAAAACCATCCATTCAAGCATTCAACATGTTCATCATAATTCATTAAACAATTACAGTTGCAGAGATTAAACACAAGAGATACTTATCTTGAGAAGAAGTTTATCCTGCAACCAACTATGTCGCTGCAACATTCCACCCAACCGTAGGCCCATGTGCTCATCAATATCTCAGCAACACTGCCACCCTCGATTTGGGCATGATTCCCACAAGGAATAAGGGAACAACATCAGGCTGACACATAGCCAAAGACATATCAAAATTCATCCAAGCCAAAACTACTTTTGGGTTTATCAAGCTACCAAGGAGCTGGAATGGTTGAATTGCTAAGCTAGTGAGCTCAACCATAGAGCTATGGATAGCTGCACAAGATCTGGCTTGGATTTCCAAACACCTACACACCCAACACTAGGAAGCATCCCCTTCTTTGCTACACAATCCCTCAGGCCATGCCTTCCCTTTCAGTGCTCTTTAGGGTGTATAAGAAAGAATAATCAGCCCCTCTTGATCTCTCTATGTGGTTCCTTTCTACACTAGGTTTATCAAGCTAATTCTTCCCTCTTCCACTCCAAACCAGTTCAGACCAAAACACCAGATGCACACACAACAAAATACAAGTTCTGGGGTTGAGGAAAAACACCTTGGGAGCCAAAAACGGAAATGGAAAATGGGGAAAACACCTCGAGTGAGCAATACAATTTTAGGAAACGTTCAATGGATTTACTGAGGCAAAAAAACTTCTACAAACCCTCAAATCGTGGATCTATTCTCCCATCCATTGGGAATTACCAAAAAACTGATTTCAATCTTGGAGACAATGAGGAAAATTCATCGATTCGTGAGGGAGAGACCCCCCAGCCATTGAGCATCATAAAAACGACTTCCCATCCATGGGGAAAAATGACGAAAACTGCCAAAATGTGAAGGAAAACACATAGGAGCTCCAAAAAGCATGAGGAAGAGGAGGACATGCATGCATAATGGGTTGGGTAGACATTTGTGGATTTTTACTTACCCAAGAAGTCAAAACACGTTTTTCAAAAATTGATGGCTTCTCAAATTTGAATTTGACTGCCATACTCTTCCCATCCCCATGCATTAACTAACTCAACCACTTATGGAAGAAATAAATGATTGGGCACAAAAGACAAAATGGGTAGTTGACAGTTTTATGGGTTCTCCCTTTGACATTTGGCTTTACCCTATTGGCTCAAGGGTTTGAATTATTTCCCTCCCTATTCTTTAGGAAATCATGCCCCCATCTCTTTAATGTTGCATTGGAATAGCTGGTTGTGGGTATTTTAATTAAATTTCATATTTACATGATGTCCAAAATATACTGTGCCATCTACTAGCACGATAACCATCAACATCGATTTTAATATTGCTGAAACATAAAACACTAAATCGACGGTGGGGCCTTTGCCTTTAGCTCCACACCCTGATTACATACAATATTTGAATCATATATAATTTAATGCAAATGGGGTCAAAACCGGGGTGTTACATCCTCGATAGAGGTATCTTCAAGCCCTTTGTTGAGGTAACTTCCTCGATCAAGGTTTTGTTCAGTCGCTGTCAACATTGCAATGAGCTCAGGCCAGCCTACGGGCTCCATTTTATTTTTTAATTTTGTTTCGACAACTCGACTAAACAATACCTTGATTGAGGGTTTAATATATACCTTGATCAATTTTTCAATATCTTAATCAAGGTCTAGGTTAAACCATCAATCGAGGTCGTTTTAATCCCTCCATCGTGGTATTTAAACCTCGATCAAGGGTCTGCTACACGTAATTTTGGCATCCCACTTTTCAAAAACCGTGAAGCACATTCATGGAGTAACCCAAATATACACTTAATCCAATCAAACACTAAGTCTATCCTTCTCCTTGGGTCCACTAAGAATGGGGTTTCCTCCACTATATTGCCAAACAATACATAGAAAGACCATGGAGGGAATATAGCCATCAGGGTGAAGCTTCCATCCAACCAACCAAGCACCATCTATCTCAAAACAATTACAACTATAAATCGCCCCAAAAAGGTGCAATGATAGTTTGATAGGTTGTTGTTGGAGGGTGAAATGGCTAAAAGGGAAAGCTAAAATCAAATTGGTGTTTTGAGAAAAAAAACCCAAAAAGTGAATGGACAAATGTTTTCCCTTATTGTAGACCTAGCCTTGTAGCAAGTGTCAGGTAATTTATATCACCCTTAATTGAATTGTCAACCGAGGTTAGTAAACTTTGATTTGCTACACTATTTGTGCTAGGTAAGATTAACTAACCTAAGATCCTATGATAATTTCAAAACAAATAATAAGTTAAATTCTGATTGCTTCCAACAAATTGACAATCTATGCTATTCTATTTTATTGCTTGCTCAAGAAGAAAGAAAGTGCATGTATATCTAGTCCACTTTATAGGAAAGCATTCAATACTCTACTGTGTAACATCAGAGATCAAAGAGAGTGTTTCAAAGCAAGCTTAACTATTACTCTATTTTATAACCCTAGAAAACAAGACTGCTAGTGAACTAAAATAATCATAACTCGAAAATGACCTAATTTTTCAAAGTAAGCTACCCAATCAACAAAGAGACAAACCTAACAACCTTCTATTTTTCAATTGACATAGAATTAAATATCCTTTCAATCTAATAGAACAATTGTAATAAATTCTATAAAATTTCAATGAACTAACTACATGCAATCTTCCTCAAACTCTTGAACTCGGAATTAAATCAAGACACATAAATAATCATTGAGTCCTTCTATCATCAAACAATATTTTGGTAATCTTTTGATTGTCTAACTTAAGTCAAATGGGAATAATTAATTCAATGAACATTACTAAAATGGAATCCATAACTTCTATCTCATTCAGCAATCCTTTCAACCTATCTAAATTCTTATTTAAAATCAATCTAAGTACAAAATGCAAATTTTAAATGTTGTAATATCGAACAATGCCAAAATTATTTTCTGGCCAGAATCCTATACTCTGTGCAAACCATTTCTGTAGCATGCCTTGGTTACAAAGAAAATACTCCAAGCTATTTTTCTCTACCCTATTTCGTGGATCTAATATTTCAAAATGAACTAAATTATTTGTGTGAGGAAAAACAGTCTAAACTCCAACATAAAATTTGATATTAATGCAAACCATGTGTAAAGGAGAAATTACATGAAAACTACAACATTTATCCTTCTATATGTTCAAACCTTGCTTGTTCCATTTTAGTTTTTGAAAACCCTTAATAACAACACACAAATCAGTAATAACCAAACAATGCATAAAAATGAACTCTTACAGTAATCTATGTAAATGGAGATATTCATAAGCATGGTATCAACACCGTTTGAAGGTTCCCCCCCTCCAAACGTTGCTCAAGCAATGAATAAAACATTAAGATTGGATTTAATTATCAGCTGGAAAATTTATCACACAATAGTTTTATATATGTGTCTTTGTTAAAACTATTATCAAATATATATAGGCTACACATATGGGTTGACCACTGAAAGGGTCGACCCTTCAAATAGTCATAAACAACCAAAAGATAACAGGCGTAACATAGGACTTCCTCTAAGAAAACAAATTCTAAATTGAATGGATTCTCCCACATCTCTGGCTATGATCTTCATACTTATAGTAGGGTTGCAACTTCTTGAGGGATCCGAATAACAACAGCTTCAGATTTCAGTCTTCACGGGTATCATATGACCAAGTCATAAATACACCCTAGTTTTAGCTTTCCTTATCCCCAAATATTTGTCACTTTGTTAACTGCGCTGGCTGAGGTACCATATTGAGTACCGAATTGGGTGCAAATCTGGGTACCAGATCGAGTGTAGAACTGGGTACCAAATTAGTAAAAGAAATCTGCAAATTAATCAAAAATCTAAACCCCAAGTAATTCATTAGTAGATATAATCTTTTAAACTTTTATTTAAAAATGAAAAAATAAAATGAAATAATTATAAGATTATACCTTGTTATGAATCTTCATTGAACAACCCTTAAACCCGTGCAAATGATTTCTAAGTGTTGGTAATAACTCCCGATTCCATTCTATTCATGGCTAAAACATTAATTTATAGATTACAATGAGGCGGTTGATTACCAGCCTTTTCGCCTTCCTATCTATTCATA
>LPNX010339730.1:42617-61045 GCA_001517045.1 Pseudotsuga menziesii
ACGTGCAATTCCATGTTGACGAAGATAAGCTTCAAAAGCATTTGAAGTGTATTCTTTTCCGTTATCAGTACGAAGTGTACCAATTTTTGATTGTGCTTGTTTTTCAATCAATGCATGAAAGTCTTTGAATGTTTGAAATGCTTCTGATTTTGTCTTTAAACAGTATGTCCAGCACATTCTTGAGTAGTCATCAACAAATGTCATAAAATACTTATTCCCATTTGCTGAAGGAGTTGGCATTGGGCCACACAAATCAGAATGCACTAGTTCTAATTTCCTACTTGCTCTGAAATTAGATTCATGGAATGGCAGCTTACTATGTTTCCCTAATATGCATGCATCACATTTATTCTTCTCTTTAGGAATGGTGGGGAAGCCAAATACACCATTCTTTCTCAACAAACGAAGACTGTTATAATTTAGATGACCAAATCTTGCATGCCATAATGAGCTAGATGACATATTACCTTCTCCATGCTGAGAGAGGTAGGCATAGTTCTGAAATCTTGTGGATGAACCCTTGAGCTTCAGCAGCTTTCCATCTTCATATCCAGTCATGATGACTTGGTTGTCAGAGGACTTTCTTATTTCAACGATTCCATCAAACATGTGGATGGAATGGCCTTGCTGTCGAATCTCCACCAAGGACAGCAGGCTCCTCTGCAACTCTGGAAGATAGAGAACGTTCTTCAACAAGAAATCAGGGAATCCAGGCATCTTCAGTCGAATGGTGCCCATTCCCTTTGGTTTAATACTTGACTTATCTGCAAAGTAAACTATGCCATCTATTGATTCATTCAGTTCTTCAAAACAGTATTTTCTAAATGTCATGTGTGATGTTGCACCAGTATCAAGTAGCCAATAATCTTTATAAGATGAAAGAGAAGTCATTTCATTAAATCCAAGATTACAATGTGCAACAATACAAGAATCAGAAAATTTACTAGCATCTTGGTCATCTTTCTTCTGGTTGTGCTTGTCTTTGATGGAATCCCATGAAGCCCAACACTGATCTGATGTGTGCCCAGTTTTTCCACAACGCTTGCACTTTGACCTTTTTCTGGAGTTGTTTCTGCCCCCTCTGCCTCTCTTGCTGCAATTTCCCTTGGAAGGGTCTTTGAACTGATTCTTTGTTTTCTGAACAAAGCCAAGGGATTCTTCGATAGGCTCTCTTGATTTCTTGATCTTTCTAGACCATTTTGGATATGTTTCCTTGCCATTGAGGACATCACCAACAATAGGTGCTATAGATTGCATTTTTACAACTGTCAATGTAACTTTCAAAGAGAAATAAAAAATTAATAACATTGCAGGTCTACAGTCTCTGCCAAGGTGAATACAATGCAAGTTTATAGTAAATATATCAGTAGATACAAAATATAACACTGTCAGTTATACAGCATTCAGCATTTTCAAGTATTAGTCTGAGATCCGTCTGGAATCTATCAATCTCAGTCTTATATTGGTCTGCAATATATCAATCTCAGCCCAATCCAGACTTTGCAAGAAAAAATTAGGGTTTACTTCAAAATTCACGCAGCATATATATGATCAACGCATATATATATCAGATAGCAATACCACAGATGTCACACTCCAGTTTTCAATGCAGGCACCAGTATATTACCAATCCAGGCACCAGTTTTCAACGCAGGCACCAGTATATTATCAGCAATATATTATCAGACTCCACGCATAACAGAGGTAGAAACTAGGGTTTCTGTAGTTCCCAAAATATTGCAGCACTAAACCAAAAAAAATGTTTTACCTCCATGCAGCCTATCAACACTTCAACGCAGTAATACTAGATGATAATAATCTTTCTTCTATGTGTTGCAGCTCTCACAACACAGCCAGAAGGCACATCTCTCCACGCTGGTCTTCAATGTGATGCAACACTCACAACACAGCCAGAAGGCACATCTCTCCACGCTAGTCTTCAATGTGATGCAGCATACATTATGATGTGAACAGATACAGTCTCAAACGCAGACAGCAACCGGAGGGCAGTCTCAAACGTAGGCAGCAATATATCAGTCTACAATACCATCTCTTCTCCACGCAGCCTCAGTATAGTCACGAGCAGCATACAGCTCAGTCTTCAATGGGTTTTCAGCAGTCTCCACGCAGCCTTCAATGCCAACAATATCAGTCTTCAAAGCAGATTCAATGGAGTCTCCACGCACTTGATCTTCACGCCTTCACGCAGTATTGAAGACACGCAGTACTCCATGATCTGAAGGCCACGACTCTATAAATACATCAAAATAGGCGCAGCTATCTACTGAATGGTAACTTCGGCATGCTGCTACGACTGGTTCGAGGAAAGGAACACTATTCCACAACGCCTTCAAACTTCAAGGCAATCTCTAGAATAGCAGAATACTAGCAGCACGCTTCAACGTTTAACAAATTGAGATCGGTCTTCACGCATGCTGATGGTGCACAGCAATTCACAGCTCGCATAGCACCCAATAGGAGAATGCAGTAATATATCAGCGCGCAGGCTCTTACTCAGTAGTCTCTTCACGGAAGAGAAACATTCGAAATCACATACTGGACTGGGGAACACAATAAATCTATTCCATAAATCAACACACAACAGTATATCAGCACGCAGGCTCTTATATAAATCAGCATGCAGGCTCTTCAATACAGCTCCATGACTAATTGGCCTGTTAGACTCTCAGACTTTAAAGTAGTAGCAGTCTCTTTGTCCAGATGAACGGACTGGCCTTTGACCACGGGTGAAAGAATGGTGGTATTCTACGCGTAAAGCAAAGGAGCGAACAGAATTCTTTTTGTATTTGAATGGCGGACGTTAGGTATACCACGATTTAGGGTTTCCAGTCTTTCCAACACATCATACAATGATCATAATTCACCAAAAAACTCGCAGCAAAAATACTATGAAATCGCAGCTCATATAACAAGCTCACTCTCCACGCTCTTGAATGGAGTCACTCAGTCTTCAATGCAAGGTATATACACGCTGTCATAGGAAACTAATAGGTCGCACCTCACGCTCACAATACACGAGCCTTTACAACAACCTTTACAACGCAGCAGGTCGCAGCCCACCAGGATGAAAATGCAGCAGAAGAATAACTCAGGATTAGGGTTAGGTATTGCATGCACGCAGAGAATAAACTTAGGCAGATGGAGTAACGCATACATTGCATGCGACTCCACTGGCAGACTGATGGAGCAGTCTGGCAATGGACTGGCAAGCAGAATGCTAGTAATGGGCAGAAATGCAGCAGGAGTTATGGCAGACAACCCTGCTCTGATACCACTTGTTGGTAATAACTCCGGATTCCATTCTAGTCATGGCTAAAACATTAATTTATAGATTACAATGAGGCGGTTGATTACCAGCCTTTTCGCCTTCCTATCTATTCATATTCCTATTTATTATTTATTTACAATAATCCTGACGGATTATTCCAACACCAAGTAACGACACATAGGAGAAAATTCATATAGAAGACTTAAATTCTGGATTTGATGTATGGATAAAACATGGAACCATGATCTCCTCCAAACCAAATATATTGCATGTCCCAATGCAAGGAAACAAAATTGATATGTAAAATTGATAATCCACTCAAAAACCTGAGGCATTAACCAACACCTGCACCTATGGAGAAGAAGGAACAGGTTTTGGTTGGGTGCTCTTGAGTTATTCTAACTGTTGTTCCTTTTTCTTCAGTTGTTTCCTCAAACTCTCATTGGATCATGTCATGTCTTCAACTAACTTCTGCAATGAATTGAATTTAGCTTTGAGAATCCCATTCTCCTTCTTAAGATGTCGGGTAAGGAGAGCATACTCTTGAACTTCTCCCGTTAATTGAATTTTCATTTTTTGAAAGTAATCATTCGCTAACAATTCAGAAGGAATAATGGCCGAGGTTTTGAACTAGAGTTGTAGGAGTCAGTGTACACAAAGGATCAAAAGCAGACTATGCAGGTAATGAAGACTTGTTGGCAAAGTGTAATGGAGACAGAGGATCCGAGGATACACGATGTGATGTAGTGGAACGGAGAATTTCACTTTTGGATGGAGGAGTAGATGATGAAATCTGCATAGGAGTGGAATTGAGGGAGGCTCCGACAATATTTCCCTGGGTCGTACTATTTGGTAGCCATGTTACGAGTAAACCAGTGGACACGCTGACTGTCAGAACATTAGAGGAAATTCGAGGTCTAAAATAAACCTTATAAGAAAATGCGCCAACAATAAATTTTGTGAGTTGGAATTCAAGAACCAATAGAATTTCAATAAAATGAGTCAACCATAATGGTTGAATTGACATATTTGTCATAAAAGAAAACTACCTTTTGTGTTCGTATTTTCGACATATCTCCTTGTGTTTTTACTCAAATTTCAAGAGGGAGAGCTCGTTGGATGTGGAATTTAATTCTGTATCCAACGAGTACCCACACTGCATACTTTTGATAGACCCTGCTACCCCAAAAACAAGAAATACCTGAAAAAATGTGATGAAGACATCATCATCACATTTTTCAGGTATTTCTTATTTTTAGGGTAGTGGGGTTCATCAAAAGTATGCAGTGTGGGTACTCGTTGGATGCATAATTAAATTACACATCCAACAATCTCTCCTGCTTGAAATTTGAGTAAAAACATAGGGAGATATGTCAAAAATACAAACACAAAAAGTAGTTTTTTTCATTCTTCCTCCAAAATTAATAACTATTATTTTATTATTTTAAGTATTATTTTATTATTTTAACTATTATTTTATTATTTTAAGTATTATTTTATTATTTTAACTATTATTTTATTATTTTCCTTAGGAGGCCCATTTTAGACCTCAAATTTCCTCTAATGACCTTTTGACACCTTTACTCCCTTTTGATTTGGCTTGGTAGAAAAGGGAAGACTACCTGACTATACATCCATTTTATGTTTTCATTTAAGATCAATTATCTTTCCCTGTAACAGGACTTAGGCTTTCCCTTTTCGGCTATGTCTATCAACACAAGACTTTGGGGTTTTATCTAAATTATCGTTTAAATGTATAAAGGGTGAATAAATTGGTTGAACAGGGGCAAGAGGAGTTTCAATAGGAAAAACAACATGTGGATTGGGAAGGATAAGGAGAAATTGTTCCCAACTTTCACTTTTCTTCTTTAACTCGACCAAAACAACATTTTAATGAGGTTGTGGTGATAGAGACTGTGGGTATGGTTTTCAGTTCTTTTCATAACATGAGAAACCATTTTACCTAGACTTTTCCAAAAGTATAAAGGGAAGTCGACAAGTTTCCCAAACTCAAAATGAGACAACAATCTAAAATGACAGGTTTTAAAGATAGAAAACCTAACTTCACAAGTGATAAGCATTTCGATAACCATTAATGCACTGATAAACTCGTGTCGTACCCAATTCTTTGCAAACCCATTTTCTCCTTTGACTTTTAAGAATTCAATCTTGAAGACGAAGTCATAACTTTGGCGAGAGAGCTTATAATTCTTAAACCAATGCTCGCTAGTCCGAGGAAACCCTGTAGCTTGAGAAATTGATTCCTCTATAATAGAGAAATCTAGTGGCCCTATCCGCGCTCGGTTTTCATCAAACCCTAGAGAGAATTGTAATGAGACTTCATCATCATGTCCATAAAGAGTAGTTAGAAAAGGATTCCACCCCCCTCTGATAAAAATATCATGGAACTCCTGGGATTTGGGTAAACCTAAAGGATCAAAGAAATACATTGTTTCATGTCGATTTATCATGGCTGGTACGCAGAGCATCAACACAGGGTGGTTACAAATGGTCAGAGGATGGAAGCATAGATAAATGAAAACAAACCCCTATTTTCTACCTTCTGGCTAGGGTCGATCCATTATTACCAGGAATGTCGTCCAGAAGGCTCAATGTTAACGAAGTGGGAGAGCTGAAAAAATGATGATACAAACGACAATCCCATTATTTCAATAAGACTTCCACATCTAATAATCAATGACCACTTCATGCCACATGTTTGAAATGTACAAAACGATTTTTCCAATGATTGATTTAAATAAATTGAAAGCTAAATAAAGGCATACCGATTTAGGATAATATTTTGGATAAAACTCTAGATACTTGCATCCTTTAATTTAACTATACCATATAAAAATAAAATGAGGTATTAAAAATATAAATAGAAAAATTATACCCCAAATGTTTTTAGAAAATGTGAGATGTTATAGTTAAAGGATTCGAGCTGCCTCAAAATCAAAATTACCTGGCATCATCTAACTTAAAATGAACCACTAACTAAGTGTCGAAATTGTGGTTAGTAACTGAATAATTTGGATATCTTCTTTAAGCACTTAAAGACCAGAATCCTTAACACTCTTCATACCAAATTAGAAACTAATCATAGATCATTATCCAAATCAAATATTTGGACATTGATCATTTTAGAATAAAAGTAAATTTAATTTTCCTTTTTCCTTGGTATAATTGTAGATCTGGTGACATGAATGATCAATCTATACATAATCAAATCTAACTTCTGTAAAAGAGGAATGTAGGTGTGGACAGATGATCTTTGTAAAATGGATTTTGAATTTTATCAGACTCAACAGTTATTAATTGATCCAAAGTTACTTTTAACTATGCATTCTCCAAATTTATCAGTATTCAATCCAACACCTTATTCAGTACTCCATCTAGTACTCCATCCAATACTCCATCCAGTACCTATGTTACTAAGATGTCAAATTATCCCTAGATTATTTCTATTTCCAATAGTAAGATATTGAGGATAAGGTACATAGTTCTCCTTGTCATGTCCTGAACAGAAAGGTAATTGATCAACATACTAAAATTACAATCAAACAGACTTTAAGAGAAATCCAATACTTATCAATGCAATTTAAATACAGATTTATTTCCTTTCTTTATACAGAAAATTTATCATGGATCAACATGTTTTGTTTGAACAAGAGTTCCACCTACTGAAATTCATAAAAATACCAGTCAAATTGATTCATCTTTACACAATAATGTGCAAGTGATAAAGATAAGGTTCTCTGTCGAGTTCATTGAATCATTAGACATCTGAACACTTTGGAGGCATAACCCTCCTATATAGTAAGGATTCGAAAGTAGAGAATTAAATCAACTTAAGGAGATTATCCAATGGCTATTAAATAAGTATCATTAAATTTAACTTTAACCTAACACATCTTTTAGCTGTTACAAGAGTACCTTGTTCATACAAGCAAGTATAAATAAAACATGACAACAGATACTAAAGTACTAACCTATTTCCAACGAGCCTGTTTAGAACTCTGGTGGGGTAACTATAATATCCAAGAAATTTCTTCCCCATGCTTTATGCCACATTACCAATAGGCATGTTCAGTACCCTAATGGGTTTGCCTAGTCATACCAAAGGTCGGTACTCACTTCCACCAAACCTGTTCAGCATCTCGACGGGTTAACCTCTTACATCCTTTTTCCTTTAGAGGCCCTTGTCCCAAATTCACCTTAAAGATAGAATTTATAAATTGCTTACGCATAGGTGAAATGGCGGAGCTGCTCAAAATTCCTTTTTAGAAGTGGAATGGTATTGGGTTAGAGGATTTTTCTTAGGACAATGCTTGTAAAAGTTCGTTGCATGAACGATTAACTATTGCAATTATGCTAATTCAATGGAAAGGCTATAGTTATATGTATTAAGGCCAATGGATAATAACCAAAAGATTCTTTATTATTAACAACCATCTTCCCATAAGCTTATTGTGGTGTCTTCAGAAAGATAATTCAATGTTCTTAATAGTTAGTACTTGTAAAAGTACTTGCTTAGTTAAGTGTAAAACCAAGTCAAAGCATACTAGTATACTTATGGTTTCATAAGTTAAACAACTTGAAGCAAGACTAGTTGGTAGAAAATCTGTATAAACAAGGAAATACAAATATGAAAACAACAGGTATCCATATATACAATAGAAAATTAACAACTCAATACGATTAATAAATATTTTTGGAAACGTTTCAGTCTTTTTCATAAAATATCAAAAAGAAATAACATAACTTCCCTTTTTCAAATGTTCTGAGTTGTTCCTAAAAGTAGAAGATACCTGCAAAATTTTTAAGAGAGCTTAAGAAAAACAAAATGAAATAAAAACACTGATGTACATATTTACAAAGAAAAATTCAATTAAACATCATCCGGGAGGAAGTAGGTGAAGGAATTGCTTCTTCACCTACTAACTCCAAATCAAATTGATGAGTTAAACCATGAATGAATTCATGTTTTGACATAGGTTTACAATATACTTTCAACCGGTGCCCATTTACCACAAAAGTTACCTGCCCATCATCAATTGTTCTTATTTTGACATAACCATTATAAAAAACGGTTATAATTTCATAAGGTCCCATCCATCTGGTTGTGAGATTACCTTTAAAATTCTTAAACCTTAAATGAAATAGCAGATCCCAATCATCTTCTTGAAAAACCTTTTGCTTTAAAAACTTGTCATGCTACTTGACACTCTGATTCTGAATTAAATTAGTTATTTGAGTAGCATTTTGTTTGATCTTGTCCAATTCATTTAACTAGTTCAGTCTTTGCTTCTGGGCCTAATTCAAATTCAGTCCTAATTGTGCAATAGTTTGGGAAGTCTTTACCTGGAATTCGATAGGAAGCAACACTTTCTTTCCATAAACAAGTTCATATGGGGTATGTCCTGTTGTATTCCTCCATGTAGTTCTATAGGCCCATAAAGCCTCCGGCCACAAACACATAATAATGAACATAGAGATTTAATGTGGTAAAACCCTTGAGAGGGAAACATCCACAAATTAAGTGTATCGGTCTTCTTGTTATTCAAAGATGGAGATTACAATCTTCTTTGCAGCAACATATAGCTATTCTTCTCTTCTGGATTCACATACTTTAATATCATATATTACCTCTATGGACTTACACATAACCATATATAATTTCATTCTAATTTTTGTTTCCTTAAAGCAAAAAAAATAAAAAATACAAAAACCAGATAATGTTAAATCCATAAACCAGGAAAAATCAGTTGTTGCTAAACTCGAAAAATGCCAACTCCTATCTTTTCGGGAAATTGGTTTTCATCCTTATCAACAATCTCTATGGGAAGCATACCTCCACTAACCGGAAATAGATATAGAGACTACAGGAATATTTGACAACTTTATGCATTTTATACTACGAGTTTAGAATATCTTTGAACTCTCTCTTTGATAGCACTAACATATATCTACGAAAATGGAATAGGTCTAGAGTTTATGTTTCATATTTTAAACATTGGGATGATTATGCTAGCATGCATTTCAACTGTGATCCACTCAAGATCAACACTCCTACACATCAATAACCAAGTGTTTTCATATAGGCCAATGTCCGAAGCCATTCTTGAAATTTGAGCATAATCCATTCCCTTCACTCAACACAACTGATAACAAACATATTGGGTGGTTTATGTAAGATTTGTCGTTACACCAAAATATTTAAATCTTTAAATGTTAGTAAATTTTCCTAACCAAGCACATAGTCTCATGATCCCATTATGATCCCAGTGTGACGATTAGTGCACATTGTATTCTCAAAGGTTATACCATACTTCAACACCCCTCCTACATAATTCACATAACTCTAAAAGGTTATACCATACTTCAACAACCCTCATACATAACTCACATAACTCCAGGGAAATTAAACCTGACACCACTTTGATAGCATGGCTAGTATTCTCCAAGATTCTCTTTAATACCTAACTGAATTCAAAATAGAGGCATACACCCCACATTCCCCATGGCAATGGGATCATTCCTACAAGCCGAAACGTTTATTCATTGGAAGCAAAAAACAAAATTGATACCATTTAAGCAAATATCTTTATTTTTTGTGTTGGAAACACATGAGCCATATATGTCATCTTCCTTCGGGAAGCATTTTGCAAAGAATATAACCACACAATATACTTAATGGTTGCAAGTTTCCTCATACATGGAAGTTGTGAAGTCTCAATTCTCATATATCGACTTTAGCAGTGATTGTGTGCCTCTGGTGTTTGGATTGTATATTTTCCTTTTATCTCCATCGCTGACTCAACTATTTTATCGAATTTTGGATCTTCTAGATAATTGTATTGATTTGACTCAATATGCTTTGTCCATATTGAATATTTAAGCAACTTAAAAGTTTAAAAGTTAAAGTTACTTAATTTTCTTTAAAAGTTGAAGTTCACTTTCAAGTTATATATAAAAAACTTCATAAAAATAAAAATTATATGGTTATTTAAAAAACATAGGTTGAAAAAAATAACAATGTCACAACAATGTAAACAATAAAAGTGAAGACTATACCACATTTGACTATGCATTATTTGTTGTTTTTGTCATTTATATATTTTCTTTGAAGTTGTAAATGTGGATGATGACATCCAAAACATTTTTCTATGATATGATATACTATGTTTGAATTTGAGATATATTTCAAGTTGTTTTCAATGAATAATGAATGTATACGTTTTTTATTTAAATTAAAAAATGCATGTTTTTGTATTTATAAGATGTCTACTCTCATATTTTATCTGTACTTGATTTTTTGGTTCGTATCATGTCTCAATCGTATTTGAATTCGTACTGGAATCTTGCTATTATGGGTTGAACTATTTTTTTTATGCATCATTTGATGATAAGCATGTTATACCACTTATAATAGTAAAGAAATAAAATAAAGAAAGCCAAGAAGTCATGGAAAAGGCAAGAGCCTAATTTAATTGTACATTTACAAATAGATTAAAGATTTTTCTTTAACCACCTATAATAGTCAACTTCAACACAGTCACAATAACTAAGTGCGTAATAACTTAGGATAAACACTTATATCCTAAGATACGCATTAGGTTGTCTAAGACTTAGGATTAGGAAAATATTGCTGAAGAGATAGCTTCAAGAATTTAGCCAAGTTTGATGGATATGTGATTATGAGGAGGAAATGCTATTAAGATTCAATATATTAGGGTTCACTAATTCTATACCTTTGGAGATGGACAATATGTTTTAATCATATATTGAAAAAAATGACCACTCAACAAATTTGTGTCAATTTACAAAAAGGTGCTAGACTACAATGCCTTACTTGGAGAATCTTTATGGACCTTAGTCTACTCATTTTACTCCATAATAAGTACCACCGTAAAAAAAAAGTGGGAGATCATGATTTCATTGTTGATGCAACCTTTTCAGTGTAAATAATGCTCCCTTGCTTGTGCTTGGAAGGTCAATGTAGTAGTTTAAGGACCATTCTAAAACATTAAACCTTCAAAATATTATCTCATTACATTTCATATGTCAATTAATGTGCAGTCGCATCTTTTCGCAATGTTGTTGTTTTGTTAAAGCTTTTAAAGCAAAGAAGATATGTCTCGTTACAAAGAATATCAAAAATCATTTAATATGAAATCTAAGTTTACCTTCCATTAAAAAATAAATCGAGTGTCATGTGTGCCTCTTGAACTATCTTAAGGTGTTAGGGAATTCTGGGAACTTGTCCATAGTATTGTGTCATTTAAAATAGATATAATTTATGAATACATATTTTAATTTGAAAGTATAATTCATGTTAATTTTATAATTAAGATATGGATTAATATCGTAAATTTATTATATTTCAATTTATTATTAAAAAATGAAAATAACCAAATATGAATTTTAGCCCAAACGATGCACTATGTGCTTAGTATTTTGCCAATCCATTTTCCACATTTTGACTTATCTCTATTTTAGCAGAACCATATTTCTCCAAAAAATAATGAAAAGGGTGTTCTAAAGCTTGAAAAAATGTTGACGCATTGAAAAGGAGCTTGATGTGCAATGATTTTTTATATATATTTATGACTTTTATTTGAATGCCATCTTTTTAATTAGGTCATTGGTTGTAGGTGCTTGTCCATTCATGAAGAGAAATCATAAATGAAATCAATTAATTAAAAAAAACTTGATTATGATAATTTGATTAGCATAGTTACTTAATTTGTGAACATTCATAGGCTACAAGTTACGTGTCACAAATAAGTAATAAGTTATATGTTACTTGTTGTTTACCACATATTCCTTCATCTATGTATTAGCTAAGGGTTATATATGCATTAACTATAAGTTATCCATGGGTGCATCTATGGAGTTGGGTTACACCTTTTGGCAAGGCGCTTTCAACAAAAACACAAAAACATACCTCGATCGAGGTGCTGACACCTCGATCGAGGGTTTAAGAAAACCTCGATCGAGGTGTTAAGACCTCGATCGAGGTGTTAAGACCTCGATCGAGGTCCCCGTGCAAAAACAATTATAAAAAAGGATGCGGGGACCTGCGGCCTCTTTTTGGGATTTTCTCCACATAGACAGACCTCGATCGAGCTACAACACAACCCACGGACCTCGACCGAGTTACAACGCAAACCACAAACAACCCAACCACAACCTACCTTTCACCACGATGTCGGACCGGAGAGGTAACATCCTAAAATAGTTTTTTGAAATTTAAATCGAATTTTACATTTTTTTTTAAGTTTTAAAATTTTAGGTTAAAATTAAAAAAAATCATTGTTATACATGTTTTTAGGTTAGTTTTTTTGTTAAATATGTTTAACATGTGTGCTGGCAAGCAAAAATGTAGAAATTTGTGCCGGAAATTTTGCTGGATTTTTATAAAATTGTAATTTAAATTTATTATTTTTTTTTGTTTTTTTGTTTTATATATATTTTGTCATTCGGCAGCGTTTATGCTGTCGGTTTGATTTTGAAATGTGTGTTGGGAAAGCTTTGAAGTGACATACGAAAGGTGTAGGTTTTGAGAAATGGGAATTGACCTTAAGGAAAAAAATATGGTCACCCAAATAAAGGTGTTAAACCCTAATGTGGATTCTTGAGCTCAAGCACCACCAATGACAGCTAAAACTCAAACTATTCTCTATAGCTTCACAATCCCCCACTAGGGTGTCTTTGAAGAACGATATGGATATTGGTGTCATTAAGCTTTTTATGCATTTTGGATAGGTCTCAAATCCTTGATCATGCTTATGGTAGGGAAAGAAAAACCTCAATCTCTTCACGACATGTTCACTAAATATGATGAAACATATGGTACGTCATATAAAATGAAAGATTTCAATTTCACAAATTATTATTTATTTTATTTCTCGAAAGCATTTTCACTTTTTGTTTCTATTTGTTTCTATATATCATTAAGATAAGATTTATTAAATAGTTGGTCAAACTCAACATTTCTTGGATCACCATAATAAAATGAAAACTTTGAAATACCTTTCCCTAATTTGTATTTCCCTACTTGGGATAATTTTTAATTCCCTCATTGAAAACAAAAATTCTTACATCAACCCAGAGCTTTGAGTTGTAGTGCACTAGATTTTACCATAATTTTTAGATCACAATTCGATGTGAAATGGAGATGTATCCATCCACATTCTCTTATTATTTTTTTTTAAAAAAGGATTTTTTCTTTACATTAGACAAATCCACTTAGTAATTAAAGTAACCCAAAAAATATCACATACTAACACGTGTTCCATTCCAACCATCCACACTACCGCAAATGCATAACATAGGGTTAGTAAATACTTATACTGCAACATTGCAAGGAGTGCCTTAACAATGCACTCCATATCTAAGTGATCTACACCCATAAAGAAAAATGTTGTAAATATAAATTTATTTATTTAAAACTAATTTCCAAACATAACTAAGGTAATCAACTAAATGAAGTGTCAATTTGAAGATAGTTACTCTTGACATACAAATTGAACCTCAAAAGGAAGGAGTCTTACAATGAATCAATTTGTAAAAGTTGTGGTCCAACTAAATTGGTTGATGAACATCACTTCCTTTTAACATTGGTTACCCATCAAAAATAAGCAAATGAGGAAGCAAATAGATCTAGTGCATTTTTATTACAAATTCCATAATGTTTTGGACAAAATTTTGGGCACGGTGCTTATTATTCCATCTTCATCTCCCTGTTCCAATGTGAACTTCCTACACTCGTATAAATTAAATTATGGAGAGGTAAATGATTGTATTATTTTCACATTTCTTTAAATATAAAAAATAAAATAAAATCGTTTACTCTTTATGTTCGCAATGATTGACATGAAGTGCAAGTGCAAAGTTATGGTTTTATTGATATGCCTTGATCGTTTTAGCTTTTTTATTGTCAAATAGATCTATAGTGATCTCATTTGACATTTGACATTTTATTTTTAATTTATATCCTACTAAGTACATGATCTATGTACTTCAATCAAAATCTATAAGGTATTAATTAGTATCTACAACTTTTGATTATTTAAATAAGTTGATTACCTCCAAAGTTATTCTAGAAATATATAATTAAAGAGTTAATACTAAAATTACAATTTTTAAAGAATACCTGTTGTAGCACATATCTCTACTTGGCCTATGAATCTAGTTTTGAAAATATCTACCTAAAGAATTAATACAATTAATTATTATTCATTTCTATAATTTGTAAATACTATGTTTATAGCATTTTGATTAATTGAATAGAAAAATAATAAACTTTGTTTTCAGTATTTTTCAACACAAACAAAGATAATCTCTTTCTAATATTTTAGACTACAAAAATAACAAAAAACACATAAAAATAATCATTAATATATATTAATATAACCTATCAACCAAAAACATAAATAAAAATTAATTAATGTAATCTATATATACCCTATCTCTATTAAATCAAGTTTATCACAGTAAATAGAAGAATAATCTCGTGGGACCTTAACCATCATTACATAATGGAAGCAAGTTCCTTAGGGTTTTGTTGAGGATTCTTGCTGTCAGGATCCTTGAAGAGTGCAAATTAACATAGCTAATATATGGGAAGAGTACCCACAACTTAGCTAAAACACTCAAGTTGGGAATTACTCAGAATAAGATATGTCTACAGGGAAATTTGATTCCCTCAATCACCCTGCGAATAATGGGATACTGAGATACAACAAGAGAGTACCTGCATATTTGGTTCCAAACTGGTGTGTAAATTTCTATGGGAAACTTTTGATATATAGAGAACATGATATTCTCAATATATATACATTTTCTAGAACTATGTTATGGTAGACCTCACCTACAATAAGATTTAAGGATAGATGAAAATATCTAGGGGGGAAGGACACGTGATTCTAAGTGCATGCTTCTTTAATATCAAGTGGGATGCAAGCCCCTTGGGAAATGGAAGTGGGATTTATCATGTAAATATGGTCATGGGAAAATAAGGGAATTAATCCCTAATTGGTGCTCCTTCAGCTCCAATATCATGAATAACACCTAAAACGAAAGAAGGACAACTTCTGTTATGACCAAAACAAGAATAAAAGAGAAATTAGACATCATCAAACTATCAATGTCCATATAAAGGAATAACCATCGATCGGAGTAGATGGGTACCTAACCACTTTAACCGTCAATCTAGTAGGATTCCCTTAGGTCAGCACCCAAAATTGGTTTTCATGATCAATGTCAAACCATTTTAGGTCGGTACCCAACATTGTAGACATATTCAAAGACTAATCCATGAATGGTTGCAAATTTTTGGAGCGTTTTACCATTAATCAACATTCGACTTTAACTCCTTTCCCTCATTTTCACATAGTTAAAGGAGTTTGATATAAGTCGATCGTCATTATGAAACATATATTAATTGAAGAATTGAGTAATATTTTATACTTTATTATATTTACATATTTAAATATATTAATTTTTTTTAAGGAAAATTCTTAAAACATTCACTATTTTTTTACTTCACATTGAGCATAATATAACCTGTTTAGAGTTGGTTGTCAAACATGAAAGACTTCATCATTAGAAAAGAAAGATTTTAAATTTAACCTATAGCAAGATCTAAGCAAACAATAATTTAATATGAGAGCAAAACAAAGAGGTGGCTATGTCGTAGAAACAATTACAAATTTTAGGCATATTAGACCTAGTAAGCGACATTTTTACACAAACTCATTTTATATCTCAAATAAAGATTAATTTATATCATTTTTATCATATAAATATTATTATTATGATAAATATTTATTTCATGTAGATGCATCTACACAGTGGGGTTCTTCGGTTCGTTGAAGGCAGAGCACTGACGGATCTGCGACCATTCCTCGCCCGGAGGTCGGCAGAGGACTCGTAAATATACAGTTGCGTATGATGTAGTCTTTGTTGTTAGTTACATAAAATTAAATTTTTTCACATGTGTATATTTAATAATCAACTTGTATGTCTCTATTTTCATTGGTTCGTGCAGGCATCCTACGTTGACACACGCTCCTCCTGGGGAGCCAAGCAGCAGCCACTCTGGCATCCACTTTGTGCATGCAAGCGGTGAGGAGGATACTGCTGGTGTCAGTGGGGAGGTTCCCCACGAGACAAGTACATTAAATGCATATATATTTTTCTTTTAATTATCGGTACCTTTAATTTATATTGATTTCAAATTCACCTATAGTTGATGTCTGTATTTTGACTGATATTTATGTTTTCATCTAATTTTCAGGTGCCACAGTTGCACAACAGAGCTCCAACCTTCCCAAGGAAGCACCATGGGAGGATGAGATCACATGAATCACACTGCAAGACATTACCAGTCAGCGTGATTGTTTTCGGTCTAATGTCTGCTTCATTTCAGACCACTCTCCTACATCACGTTCGATGTGGATCATGTTAGAGGTAGTAGAAAATCTACTAAAGATCTACAGGTCCATCGGACCATTGAGTTCTCTTTGGGCCACTACATGTTAGAGAAGAAGGGCCGCAGTGACGGGTCCTAATAAATGGCCCACAGTGAGAGATGCAACAGTTGGCTAGGATGTGAAGGAAACATTATTTGATATCCCTCCTGAACACCTCGTTGGTCAATCGCTTGGACTCAAGGAGTTTAAGCTTTAGGCTGCAGTGCCTTATGTCTATGACATGTTTATTAGAGCGTGGGGCATGTTTCCCCACCATGAACAGGTCCCACTGTACTTTGAAAGACATATATATGCAAAATTTTTCCTAGGGATGGACCCAGATTACACCAGTACACCCTCGAGATTCTATGGTGCTGGTGGGGGATGCAGTCATGCGCGTCCTAGGGCTAGGAGAGACCCTGGAGCTCAGCCGAAGGAATAGAGTTTGGTAGGTCACCCTAAGAGGACCTTGATTAGGACACATGATGTAGTCGAGTCATCTCAACTAGCGATTGAGGAGCAAAGTGCACTAGCAAAGGTGACACGCATGACAATGCATGATACAATGATGGATGTGCATGCATAGAGAAGCAGAGCACCCACTGCACCTACAGAGCCTGAGTTACAGTGGGTGGACGATGATATTATCCTCCTTCTTGATCACAACACAGTGTTGCAGTATGCTATCACATCCCGCGATGCATATTTTTTACTACATGAGAGATGTAGGCCTCGACCTACGAGATAGGACGTATATCTTTATTGTCATCATTTGATTTCCTTGATTGTAATGTCTCCTCAAATGAATCATTTTTTTTAACTAATAATTTGCTTTTTGTTAGACCTCCATGTAGGATCCCAATTTCATGGAGTTCCTTTTTGGTAGTGATGCATCTGTTCGAGGTCACACTGCAGTTCTGTCCGCCCACGTCGATGAGGTATGTGTTAAACTGTCATCCTAAATTTGAATTTCTAAATGAGTCAATTTTTGTACATGTAATACTTTGGTTTGTTCTAACTTTCATCATTTATCTTATTCATATTGTACATGATAGAGGAAAGGGCATTACACAGGATTCTACATAGCCCCGCCCAAGTCCTACTCATGACACGCCAGTCGACGAGGTACTAGTTATTTATGTTCGAATTGTTTGCACATTTATGTTAAGATTATAAGTTACATGTTGAAATTGTAATTCTCAAGTTCAAATTGTAATTCATTAATATAACTATTTTCATGTCATGGAAACAGATGCGGACACAGGTAGCTGCAAATGAGGGCATTGAAGCCGTCATGATATTTACAGATGAGTGGGTTGGCACTCATTAGCCAGGTCCTGGTGAAGGCTCGTATGGGCAGATAGGTGACAACCTCCCAAACCTGACACTCGACTCGAGCGATGTGAGTTCATAGATACGTGTTTCATATATATTTAATTTATTGTTACATTGTACATGTAATTTAAATTTGTGGTATGTAACTGACTTGTAGAGTTCATGGTTTTAACTTCTACAGTTCTCATACCTGGGTTTTTTTTCTTCGTGATGTGCAACTAACGGTAGTGGACATGATGGTCGATCTCTCGATCAATGGCGTAGGGGTGATTTGTATACTGTGTTTTTTTTGGACTTTATTATTTTGTACTTTATGATTATCG
>LPNX010339730.1:61709-92519 GCA_001517045.1 Pseudotsuga menziesii
TCAGAATTTGCAATTTTAAATTACAACTACAATTTACAATTACAATGTAAAATTTGATTTCATTTACAAAAAAAATTACAACTACAATTTTAAATTTGATTTCATTTGTAAAAACATTTACTAGTTTTCAAAATTGTCAATCAAACGAAACTTACAATTTAACACAACTTACAATTAAAACGTTACAAAATTAACAACTATACAATGTAATCTAATGGTTACAATTTACACTCACAATTTGCAATTTTAAATTACAACTACAATTTACAATTACAATTCAAAATTAGATTTCATTTACAGAAAATTAAAAATTAATTTCATTTGCAAAAGAATTTACAAGTTTACAAAAATCACAATTGAACTAAACTATAATCATGTTTTTCAATTTTCAATTACAATTAAAATCTATATTTCAATCTAATTTAATTGACAAGTTTACAAAGTTTACCCATCTACAATAATTTACAAGGAACTTACAAGTTTAAAATTCACAATTTTGCAAAGTTTACAAGTTACAATTTTAAAGTTTACAAGTTTAGAATTTAAAACAAATGAATATTACAAAGAGTAAAAAGGGGCATAGACCAAGATAGGGTAAAACTCGAAAAAAATTAATATCAATTGCAATTGGTGGATCTAATGAGGAGGCAATAAATGTATGTGTTGTTCTTTGTATTGCATATCACTAACAAAATATGCAACGTATAATGATAATGTTAGGAGAGGCAAGCTAGTCTACAATCTATAGTTTAGTCTAGGTTAGTCTAAAATACATTGGAAAAATTTACAAGTTTACAATTTACAACTTGTCTACAATGTACCATGTAATTTAGAACTTTACACAAATAGAGTGTGATATACATGTATTTGCACAAATACACCCCAAAAAAGTTACATAGACAAAATTGAGCTTCCATAACACGGTCTTAGGATGTTGTTGGTATTCCTAGGTATAGGTGAATGCACATAGAGTATATGTGAATGCACATGCTCGCATACATAAGTTTACAAAAATTACATTTAAATACAAATGATATATTTCATAAGAAATTTTGATTTTCTACATTTTAAGAGCATGTCAACTATGTCAATATCAAAACTGACATATAACTTTCATTCATTCGACCATTGGGTTATAGGAATGCATGTCTCCATAATACAATCATGGTCAACTACTAACATCTTCCATCTCTTTGGTTCAACCCTCTTCACCTTGATCTCAATGACATGTATTTGAGCTGCCACCACCAAATGAGTGTACTGATAAGATATATATTCAGGCATGAAATCTCTGTAAATAATATAATAACCTTGTCTTCTCACTTTTTCAAAATAGTGGGCCATCACAAATAGGTCACCAACCCGGTACGTGAACTCTCCATCGACATAGGGATGCACCAACCTGCCTTTGATTTGTGTACACCACATTAAAAAATATGCCACATGCTCGTCATTTCCTCGTGGTGCAATTACTACAAATACATCACCTGCATCAATATTTTCAAATATTAAACATATATATATATATATATATATATGCATGTGTACTAGACTAGAAATTTAAAAATTCAATCAACTATTTCAAACTTGAATGTGTGAATGGCATAATGAATCCACTAATCAAATCATGTACCTTACTTAACCAAATCAGAAACCCGATCATGATCTAGTGAAACCATTGCCTCGTTAGTGTGCATCTCTTGCCATGTCAGAGTTGGATGTGTCCCCTTTGGATTAAGAGGGACATATTTCCATTGTTTGACATATGCATTGTCCACGCAATGATCAACCCCTAGTCCATTGGCGTTAATGCAGAATTCACGGAAACACACATACTTCCTCATTTCAATGGAAAATATGTCACCCATGTCTTTACTACGAACTAAATGTAGTTCTCTCATACCAGGTATGTTTCTCGCAATAACATGGCATGGATCTATTCACATCGCCAAGGGAAACATCCCAAAAAAACCTGCATCAAATAAAAAACATCACATATCTATATAATACAAGCACATTTATTAAATTCCAGTTAAATTGTTGTTTTTTGAAATATATATATATATATATATATATATATATATATATATATATTGTTCCTACCTGCGGACCAGCCTTGCTTGTTCATAACCTTGGTGACCCAAATTTTCTATGCACCAATCAACTACTTCTGTTGAGCACTTGAGTCGAGATGCACTATGAATCATTTGGTACCTTCGAAGTGCTCATTTCATGTATGCACCTGTACCATCATGTTCACCCTTTCCGTGCCCTATTTCAAAAAATATCCAAGTGTGTCTAATTCCCGTCTCTTTGTGAAGGCAGCTCAACCAATAAAAGGAGTGTGCCGATTTGAACTGCCTTGCACTCCCATTTGACCAAATCCAGTGTTCTGTAAATGACACCCCATTATTTTTTAATGAATCATAAATCAACCCAAAGACTCTATTGAACAAACAACGTGTCGTGCTTACGATCATCACTGACATAAAAATGGTATTCCTTGATCACATCGCATGATTGAGGAGTGTTATCCCTACCATCAATGCTGACTTGAGCATGTCTATACAATACATGTACGAATATGGACACCTGGTTAGAGGGATAATACTCACTTTGTATCTCTCTCTGAGGAAAATGTGTAATTCTCAGCAAATTCTACCACTGATAAGATTGTGCCTGGCTCAGAAACCTCACAAGAATGCTTAAATGCTAAACCTTGCCACCTAGACCCGTGGGTGTGTTTAATTTATTTGTAAATATGACTTTGAAACTTGTCCATGAAGTCTGAAATAGGAATCTCATCCTCGAGCAAGTTAATCCTCTTAGATGGAACATGTGAAGAAGATGATGGATTCATGGAAATATACTCATATCTCTTCCACTTAACTGTCATATCTAACAATCCAGGCGTGTTGGCTCGATAGGAAACTTCCTATGGAACAATTCCAAATCACTGCATTCATGGAATATTCTCCCACCTACACACCTTTTAAATAAAAACACATTTTCAGGATTACTATTGCATAGTATCATAGAAATAAAATCTCGCACTATGTGAGGAGTTGGTTCACCATCCCAATATTTTTTGCAAAAAACCACAAATGTGTCATAGTATAACTGGAATTCAACATGATATCGACAACAAAAAGTGTCCTAAATCGTATTTGGCCTAATATACCACGGTTTCAACTTACTGAACATGCTAAATGATATCTAGACACCAAGATTTGATTCTTTGAATTCCTTGAACAAAGAAACTCTTGTCATCTCCATAACATGCTTGCAATGCTCCTTATAACGCCTCTACCAGAATGTTGTCGCTGGACATGTTTTTGATCTAGTATAGCATGAGGATTGTTGTCCCAATACTCTATCACCTTCTCTTTGATATCATCTTCCATCATGTCTTGATATGCTTCTATGCGAATAAGAGCCTAACAAACAAATTCATCATTTTCATATATCTTTACCCTGAATTTAGTGTACTTGTGTAGTGTTTTTCTTGAATCGTGGAGCAACTTTGACATTGTTGTGACCCTTCGATTTCTTGAGGTGATTTGTGCCACAATAGCAGTTGTAATTTCCCTACAAGAAGCTCTGATATCATTTTTATTTGACTTTCCAAATGCATATAGTGCAATTGTTACATTCTCACATGCATTTTTATTTTTAACATCCTTAAAACCCAACAACTTTGTGGCATGTTTCAATTTTTTGTGTTTTATCAATCCATGTAGGATTTTAGCTTGTGTAATCACTGATTGCTGTTTAAAGCACAACTTGATTATGTTACTAACATGCTCTCTGATTGTTCGATCAGGGGTCGGGTTCCCGAAATCTTCTTGCGTGGAATCATCCAACCCTCTTAAACAATTTGCAGCCATTCTAACGTCATTGAAGCTCCCAATTACTCTTGAGAAATCAGAGGTTGCACGATCTTGTGATGACTAGCCAGGATCTATCCCTACATAAGTTATTTTAATTTTGAAATTTTTTAGTTCTTTGACCAAATAAGGGACTTATACATTGTTCAATTTCATTGTCTTTCAATGAAAAATAAGCGAATTAGAAAATTTTAAACAAATGCAGTATGCAAGAAGATTTGCTTTTAAAGCACCAAAATTAAATGTTGTTGCAATAAAATCTTCCTTAAGGCAATATGATAAGATGGTGTATAAATTACAAAGAGTTTTGCATCATTTAGAAGATCAAAATGATTATCATCATGGTGTCTTATGCATATAATTTACACTTATGTGAGTCTGTATTTGGTGCAACCTTTGACACCCATTGCATAAACTTTAATATAAAATCCATTGGTCCACAAGTTATGTTAACATAGAATGGACAATATTTGTTTATTCTTCCAATCAATTCTCTTTTTGTAAAGAATAATAACTTCATATAAGCGTGCTAGCAAAATATATAACTTCATAAACTATAATATTTTGATGAAATAGTGATAATTGTTTAATATCTCCATGACAATTTTAACCATAGATGCACATTTTATTTTACTTATCATATTGCAATTGTTTGTTAAAAAATTAGCAAATAAATACAAGCTCAAGAATAACATTTTATTTTACTTACCATATTGCCTTTTTTGGTTAAAAAATTAGCAAATAAATTATACAAGTTTGAACAATATTTTATTTAAGTTTATCATATTGCCATTGTTTGTTAACAAATTAACAAATAAATACAAGCTTGAATAACATTTTATTTTACTTATCATATTCTCATTGTTTATTAAAAAATATTAAATATTTATACAAGCTTGAATATTCTCTAAATGTATTGACTTTTATATCTTTACAATGATCTCTTACATCTCATAATCGAAGCTAATGAATTATTGAATTTGTCATAGTTGTTGATTTTCTTTGAGATCAGCATTGCCATCAATGCTTAAATCCATATGATTCCTAGTCATTTGTACATGATTATCAACAATTGCTTAAGTTCAATCAAGTGTGTCACTTGTAAGTTATTTTGTCACAAAAAATATCAATAAATTTAAACATGCAATATATTCAATAAAAACATTTTTTATAAATTATACATGATCTTATTTAGAGTGTACAAATCCTTGAACCAAATTCTACAAAGGATTTCCATTTATTCTGCATATACTATATTTCATTAATCATTGTACACACAACTATTGAAGTTAAGTGAGTTGTTATGAACAATTAGTTCTATATTAAATACAAATTGTAATGTCAATTATCATGATTATAGGAGGTCTATGGAATTTTTTTGCATGTTCATTAATATGAGTGATAACCAATTTTTTTTAATTAAATTTAAAAAATTTAAACAATTTTTATCAATGCACAATATGAAATATCAACATAGTACATACACCATGTAATGTGTAACATAGAATATGCAATGTGTAACATAAAACATGAAATATTAGTATGTAATAGGATATATAAATTATGAATTTGAACACTATGAAAATGAATATATGAAAATGAAGTTAAAATCATATTAAAATCGATGAAATGAGAGATAAGGATATAGAAAGGATCAGGCAAATAAGTGTAATGTTAAGAGGAGAAGATGCAAGTCAACCTATGATGGTGCAATCAAATCCCATTGAGAACAGTATTTGTAATTTTTAACATAAAAATTATATATGCGTGAGGCTATATTATCAAATTATAATTCATTCACATGTGAGGCTATATTATCAAATTATAATTCATTTACATGTGAGGATATATTATCAAATTATAAAATTCATTTGTATGTGAGGTTATGTGAGTCTAATGGATATATGCATATTCATTTAGAACTACTAGATATTATGCTATAATATTATGCACTATAATCATATATATTCATCAACCATTCTCTAATTTCATTGGACAAATAGTTACTCATACTATAATACACTTATTTTGTATATATATAATTTAGTGTAGGAGTTAAACATTTTTTTCAATTCTTTCACAACACATACCATTCTTTCACATGTACATAAATGGTTTTAGAAGGTTGTATATATACATGCACATACAATGTATATAAGTTTATGAATTAATTACAAAATTATAATTAAATTCTAAACAATTTAACATGCATATATATACAAATTATGAACTAGAACACTATGAAATTGAATATATGAATATGCAATATGAAATTATATGAATATATGAATATGAAATTATATGAACTAGATCTTTATGAAAATGAAATTATATATATGAATATGAAATTGCATAACTTTTAAATCATACCAATGTTGTTAGCAATGGCATTTGATTCTTGCATCATAGGTTGATTTGCAACTTCTTCTCCTCTCAAGATTGCTCTTTTTTCCCTCTTTCTTTCTCTATCTTTCTCTCTTATTTCTTCAGTGTTGCTTTGATTCCGAGTAGATATTTTACTTTGGCGTTTCTTGCTTCCCATTGTGATTGATCAACAATCCAAATTCATACCTGCAACAATATGTAAACACAATACACAATGCTAAATTTGCACTAGAACACAAGCATTGTTTCAAATAGGTTAGTCAATTGTGAAGGATAAAATTAGTAACATGTTTATGTTTTATGTTTTATATTTATATATAATCCCTTTAGGAATTTGGGTGGGAAATGTGGTTGGGAAGGTAGTTGGAATGGCATTAATGCCATCAATTCCTAAGTTCATTCCTAGGAATTTTTGTTTAGGATTTTAACAAAAACGGGACCTCGATCGAAGTCGTAGCTCGATCGAGGGTTTCATAACTACATTGATTGAGCTACTATTAAAACCTCAATCAAGAGATTTGAATACCTCGATCGAGGGTCTGAAAAACAGAGAATTAGCCCTCTTACAGGAAAATCAATGTTTCTCTGTGTCTTCCAGGGGTGTAAACCCTTCCATTCATGACAAATAACTAAGTGGAGTTTGTACAAATAGATTCATCACCGAATACTCTATCCATTGAGGTATCATGCATGCGTTTTGGCATTCATTTGGGTTTTTTCTTTAATTCATTCTAAAACTTACACTTAGAAAACTTGACAACAACTTCAAAGCAGCTTAAAGAAAAATTAATAGGGTAAAAAATACACATCCAAAAATTTCTTAAAAATGCACATCCCACACATCGACGCGTCCTCTTCAAAAGGGTATCTTTGGTTTTTCAATTTTTTAAAATAGTGAAAAAAAAGCTGGGATGGACACGTGTATAAAATGATGCTGAAATCAGATGTGGTCACTTTCGAAAAATAATAAATAATTGTATATTGCAAACTAAATTAACAAAAAAATATGCATACCACAGTGCATTTTGTGTAGATCATGCTCACACACACACATTTTTAATTATTAATGTAAGATTGAATTATTGGGGTGGGACACGAGCCACTTATTAACTTCTTTAAAATTTTAAGGTCATACAGTTCATTAAATGTGAAATTTCACACATTAAATGACATAGGAATTTATTTTAAAAAAAATATCATCGGGAAGCCAACATAATATTCTACAATTTGTTTTTTAACTAAAAGTCGAAATTCACATGGCATATATGTGTTTCGAGGGATTCTATCTAGCACATGAGCAAAAAGTAGGTTTTCATCGCCAAATTTGGCCAAAAAGTGTTATCCACCTTCATGGAATTACCCCTGGGGAAAAATATATCACCAATAATAGTTGAAATTAAATTGTCANATTTGAGGTACAGACACTGTATGTACACGATTGGAGTAGATGATAAACTAAGTCTTAGTTTATTGAAGTAAATATCAAACTATAACTGATCTAATCCCACTCATAACAATTCCATCAAACCACACTTCAGATCCATTGAAATAATTTGATTAAAACAATTCACCAACCTTGCTACAACTAATATCTGATAGCACACTTTGAAATCAAATATTGACACACTTCTAAAAATGAATTTGAAGCAACAAGCAAATTCACTCTATCTTGAAATAGGAATAGGAATCAAAGGACTGAAACAACTTGAATTTCAAACTATAAACTCATAATGTAACCAAATATTCAAAATAAAAATGAAACAACCTCACAATATAATTGAAATCAATAATGGAGATGCAGAATCATAACTAGAATCAATCTCTTACTAAACTAAACTCAATATCTACAATTAGAAATGATCATGGCCTAAGATGCAGCACATGCCCAAGCAGGTGGACCTCCTAACTCAAGATGTGTTATACTTAATCTACATAAAATGTAACATGCCATAAAAACATAGCTTTAATATTAATGTTCAAACAATCAGATATATAAGCTGGCTCACAGCATCCTCATCAGCAAAATTCGTCTACATCTATCTCCATGTTCTGGTACATGCACCCTCCTACCCTCCTCCTATTACATGAGAAATAAACCTCCTCCCTTACATGAGAAATCCTCCTACCATTTATACACTTAAATTAAATCTGAACAACCTAAAACAAACTTCCCCAATTTCATATTTCGTTCAAACAACTCAGAAACAACAAACTCAAAAAATGTAATTTGGCAAAAATTGGAAAAATGGCCCTTTGATATCTCTCTGGTGGTTTTGAATTTGGTGAACTTATTTATGGGTTTTGTAGCTGGATAGTTTGTATTCAAACATATTAGACCGTTCGAAGAGATATTCTTCCACGTGCACATAGATCGAGGCGCAATATGGAAGTTCATAAATATTCACTGCTAAAAATATGGGTACCGGATTGAGTGTTGGATCAGGTACTGGAACAAGTATTGAAAATGCAGAGTTTTGAATTTGATTTACATTTCTGGTACATGTTGATGCTTACTAGCATCTAATTAGAATACAAATACCTCACCAAGGAAAAATTAGTTCAAGGATTAATTAATTAACAAAATACACTATAAATGATCCAAAATAACTTGACTTGTCTTATTAACTCCACAAAGAAACAACTGGAACTATATATGAGGAAAATACTTGAAGAGATTATGAAATAACAAGGTTATGAGTAAAATGGAAGCAATAATGGTTATGAAAACAGATTTTATGAATGGAAAATCAAGCCAAAAATTAGGACCATCATCTCCCCTAAACCAAATATTTTGCATGTCCTCATGCAAAGGAGAGATCTCAGGATGGAGCACAAAACTGAAGCGTTAGTTTTATAGAGGAATCTCTCAGTCTTCACACCAACTGCAGAGGTCTGAGTAACAACTTTATTTAAATGGTATTCCTCACGAATTCTTCATTGTTATCTCATTGAAACTCTGCAAAGAATACGTTTCAACATGCAACTTGAAAGTGTAATGATGGCATGGAAAAATAACATATGGCTTGCATGAATTCAGAAATATCAGGTCTCAATAATGAATAAGTAGTCAAATTCACGAGATAGGCATATGGGCGATAATAATGAGTGAATTAGGATGGGTAATGGAGCATATAATATATTTTATGCATCGTAGACTTCTTCCTTATGTATTAAATCAATTAAAGAAGCATTAAAACTAATCTCACCTGATATTAGTGCTTACCAACCAGGTTACGCTTTTTAGGCTAAAAAGAGGACTGAGTAGACCAATGCATGCTGAAATTGAAGCTGAAACTCCAGATGTGCCAGTACTTGTTGTTAGAGACTTTCAATCATCACCTTGAAAATGTTTCCAACCATTGCATCATGATGACAAATTCCTGTTGTTTCTAGGAGTTGATGACAAGAATAGGCTATTGGAAATGAGAATGATACAAATCATATCCTTGTAATATGATTTGTAAGGAGAATAAAAAAGAATGAATCAAGCACCATATGACTTTAAACATGAAAATAAAATGGATCTTCTATTGCATTGTCCCAAACAATAGTTCATCCTCAAAAAGACATACTTCTTTGGCCTATGCTAAAGAGTTGCCTTACTTTTGGAAAACCTTAATTTACTGGAGCTGATATTTTGATGGAAATTCATCTTTTTTCATAATTCGCACAGTCACACCCTGCTACAACCTTCTAAGAAGACGAAAACAAATCTAAATTTCTTCAATTCCAGTCTGTCTTCAATATACTGTTTGAAAAGATCTGAACAGATTATGAAATATTTTTCTTGTAAATCTGACCAGGAAACAAATTCTTGTGGGGGAGAAGAAATAAGATGTAGCAACACAGAGGATAAACAATGAGTTGAGCCTGCCTTAATTTATATTTTTGCTATTAGTCTAAGCAATTTATAGTTGCTCAACATAAAGTTTTTAACCCACTTTGGGGGATTTCCCTTCCAAAAGCATTTCTCTATTTCGAATTCACCTTCAAATTTTCCTTCCCATCAATAGAAATTTGCTACAGGATTAGAGGTTTGGCATAGGAACAAAGGCCTTCTTCAAGTTGTCTTATTGATGATCACCACTCCTTGTATTATTTGAAAAAAATGGAAAGACTGGTGCACTATATGGACATTAACTACTTGCAGCAGTTATTGAAATCAAAATATTTAAAATCCTACCCTACTTGAAAAGAAGACCATTTTTTTCAAGTATAAGCATATTTCCAAAGAAGCCATGTTCGTAACAGGATTGCAAATAAATTAATACTCGGATTTCGAATGTAAACTTTGACATATACCTGAACATGAAGAACCAGTTGATCATTTTGATGTGGTACTAAGAACTGCTGAAGAACAGAGTCAATGGTTGGCATTATACCAGAATGGAACCATTCTTCAATATAATTTGTCTTTCCTAATATCTCTTGTCCATCCACTTTCATATATTCCTCTACCATATTCTGATTTTCACATTCTTGAGTGCTCAAAGGAGCCAAACATGTCAGAAACTCTTCAATCTCTTGATCCAAATTAATTATCTCCATCTGGTGGATTTTCTTGTTCTTTGACCTCTATTGTCAATTGGCATGGATGCTCAAGGATGATTGCAAGATCTATTGATTTTTCTTTCACTTTCTGAGATGTAGATATATCTTCAAGTTCCTCCAAAATATGAGAAATCTCCAAGTGTAATGTCTTCCTTCTTTCAACAATTATTGAATCCATTTGAATGCTTCTAGTTGGTTTTCTATGATTTTTAGTGTAGGGGGGGAAGGTTGTATTGTATTGAAAACTTTGCAAATCACACCAACTGAAAAATAATTCTTGAAAACCACACCTTTGAAAACTTAATTCACACAACTAAAACTTAAATAACCATTCACAAAACTAAATCCAACCACAATTGCTAAACGTGTACTAAAATAGTAATCATTCATTGAAAAATTTAAATACACGCCTGCTTGAAAGATATTTTTTGACTGAAAGGGAAGGCACACTGATTTGCATCATACTAGCATCAAAAGTACTCTCATACTACTGAAATACTGAAATAAAAGCACACCTGCTTGAAGGAAATTTGAATACTGCTGAAAAGAAAATCACACTTGTTGAAAGGAAAGACACTCTTGCTTAAAAGACCAATAAAGCTTTAGAGAAACCACATTGAGTGCTTGCATAGGTTCTTACCTCCTGTCTTATAACTCCCCCCCCCTGATGTGTAATTAAAAGTAAACCTATATATATGCAAAATCTAACCATCTAGCACCTCCCCAACAACGACGCCAAAAATGTGAGTAAAAATATATCACCAATAATAGATGACATTAAATTGTCAACCCAGGAAGGTAAACTTTGAGATACCAGCACTATATGTACACGATTTAAATATATGCTAAACTAACTCTTAGTTTATTTAAGTAAATATCAAACTGTAACTGATCTAATCCCACTAATAACAATTCCATCAAACCACACTTCAGAGCTATTGAAATAATTCGATTAAAACAATTCACCAACCTTGCTGCAACTAATATCTGATAGCACACTTTGAAAGCAAATGCTGACACACTTCTGAAAATGAATTTGAAGAAAAAATAAACTTCAATCTATCTTGAAATAGGAACTAGAATCAAAGGACTGAAACAACTTGAATTTCAAACTGTAAACTCATAACTGTTGTAACCAAATCTTCAAATTGAAAATGAAACAACCTCACAATATAATTGAAATCAATACTGGAGATGCAGAATCATAACTAGAATCAATATCTCACAAAAGTAAACTCAATATATTCAATTAGAAATTATCATGGCCTAAGATGTGGCACATGCCAAAGTTGGGGGGCCTCCTAACTCAGGATGTGTTATAATTAATCTACATCAAATGTAACATGCCATAAAAATAGAGCTTTAATATTAATGTTGAAACAATCATATACATAAGTTGGCTCACAACATCCTCATAACCAAAATTCTTCTACATCTATCTCCATATTCTCATACCTGCACCCTCTTACCCTCCTCCTATTACATGAGAAATAAACCTCCTCCCTTACATGAGCAATCATCATACCATTTATACACTTACATCAAGTCTGAACAACCTGAAACAAACTTCCCCAATTTAATAATTCGTTCAAACAACTTAGAAAATGCAATTTGGAAAAAAATGGAAAAAATGCCCCTTTTATATATCTCTCTGGTAGTTGCAAATTTGGTGTGTTAGTGCCAGAAATTGTTCCAGACTTCAAGAAGAGAAAGCCAACACAATCTCTAAAATAAAATAAAATAAAACTGTCTTTTTGTGTTGTTTTTGGTTTGAAATTTTCATAAGCAAGAGGGTAACATAAAACAAACTAAAACAGGTACTAAATCATATAAAAATCAGAGCTTGAGATGAACCATATATAACAAATAAACCAGAACACACAGAGAAATATAATTGAGTTTCACCCACAAATATGGCCTTATCAGACATATATATCATAATCAGTCATGAAAATTACATAAGAGTTTGGATCTGAGCTTGACATAGTAGCTTTTGAGCCTCCCCTTGCAAAAAATCTCGAACCCCACTACTATTTCATTCCTTTCTTTTATACTTGTTACATCTCAAAAACATTTGCTTAATTTCCTAACTAACTTTAGTTCAACTCCTAGAACTACAAAAAATAGTTACTTAACTACATAACTAACTTCTAGACTCATCTCTCGAAACTACTACAAAATGATTGCTTTACAAAATATACTATTAATCTTTTACAAAAATTGACTAAATGACACCTGTCAGAAATGATCTTTTAAATATCTTTGGCTGCTTCAGCTAGAAGTGCTATTCCTTCTAGAGCCTATGATTTTCTTTTGGTGCTTTGCTGTTCAACTTCTAAGTCTTCAACCCTCGTTGACTGTTCTTGATTCTGTTGAGTTAAATCTTGGATTTTCTGATTTAATTCTTCAAATTTGTTTGTGTCTTCCTTTTCCTTTTTAATGCTTCTTTTGAAACCACAATCAACTCGTGATAATGAGTGTTAATACCTTTAATATCTTCTCTTAACCTACTATTTGCCATGACCAAACCTTCATTTGTTTCATTTAGAAAATCAATTTAATGCTTGTACTGTTTAACTGTCTTCTGAAGATTTTCATTCTCCGAGTCTATGAACTTTCCTTCTTGGAAAGAAGAAACTTCTTCAGATAACCAAGGGATATTTAATTTCCTGAAAATTTCCTCACCATCTTCTTCATGCTGCTCTGTTTCTGCTATAGGAACCTTTTTAGATTTATCTTCTTTAACACTGAAATATTTGGACTGTTCTTTAACTGGAGAAAGCTTCTTAATCACTAAATCTTCTCTTTTATTATCTACTTGCTCAGACAGGTCTTCATCTTCTTTTAAATTTTCTTGAGATGAAGAATCTGAGTTTATCACAGTAATATTCTCCTTAGCCAATTTTGGATTCAAAAGCTCTTTCATATTCAGTCTTAACTTGTTATTTGGTCTTGTTTTAGGTCTCCAATTTGACTCACCTATCATAGCATAAGACTTGCCACAAAACTTTAGACTTGAAATCAATACACCTTCACTTTTTACTTCAACCTTTGAGTTTCCTTTAGTTTTTATACTGAGATTATGTATGTTCTCCACGTCAATCTTGGATAGGACAGAAAAATCTTCCATGTCTTCTTGTATATCATTAACATTCTGATCAAGTTCAACTAATTTGTTTTCTTCTTTCTGTTCTAAAACTGTTGCATGTACCTCCTCCACATCTTCAGAAATTTCCAACTAGTTATCTTCATCAATATTCTTTTCCCCTCCATCTACATGTTCTTCAAGTTTCTGTACTGAATATTTCACTTGATTAGTCTCTTCTACTGCTTCAATAATGACCTCCTTCTTCAATTTTTTAACTAGGCTGTGTGATTTATTCATCTGTCTCTTTTTTGACTGGTCCTCCTTTTGACTCTAAAACCCTGATCAGAACAAAAAGTAATCCCAATTCTTACCTTTTCTCTAAAGCACAGTAGTAATAATCAACTTAATCAATCCATGGTGGAAGATAGACTATTTAGTATGATCTTCATGTCCCCTTACCCTACTTGACATCTTATGTAGGATTTTTAGGAATAAAAAGGGGAGATTCATCTTCGACTCCTCACTTAGATGTTGTAGAAATATGATGTGATACTTAAAAACAAAAGCAAATCTACCTTCACAAGGTATATAAATCTGTACAATCTTAAGGGGCTCCCTCCATTCAAGCTTGAAATTATGTATATGCACACCCTTGCCGCAATTTGCTACAACATCAGGCAACATGAAATCCTCTGAATTAAAGGTAAATGGTACCTTCTTAAACCAAAATTCACCCTCATCTGCAATTGTTGTTGCTTCAGCTATCATCTCTCTTGCTAATTCAATTTTAAGGGTATTGAATAGAACTGTATCTTTCTCTAACCCTTGGGAAAATTTATATGACACTTCAGAATGATAACCATTAATTACTTCAAAGTAATTATACCAGCTATCTTTCTGGAATAATTTTACACATCCTGGAAAGCTTTTAGCCCATGCCATATCAGAAGGCTCGACCCTGTTGGCCTTTCCACTCCTCTTCATTTCTTTGTATTAAACCCTAACTGAATCTTTCCTTCAAAAAATAGTTAAACTATCTCGAAAGTATCTCACTGCAACAATAAACTAGAGGCTAAGAAAAATATGGACCATAACTTGCTTCTTTCTCAATTTCCCTTATCAATATTAACCCTCTTTTAATGCAAATCATGATTCAGATAACATTTTCTATATCTTGTCGCATACCTGTCTCCATAATGATTTGTAATGCTGGAAATAAGCTCTCTTGTCCTCATTCACATCAGACAATTCTCCACAGTTTCATCTTCAACAGCCATGATTACACCCAGGTTATTTAATGATTTTGTCAAACTTAGAAAAGCAAAAGGTGAATCCGCAATGTTCTCATCTTCTCACATGCCCATTAAATTCGCCATCATCTCTGAACAAACTTTGTGGATGTGCTATCATAAATCATTAAGGAATTCCACTCTTCGAGACTTAGGACAGCTACGACTTACCTACATAATCCTTACCATATAGCCCACACTTGTCATAATGATTATAAAATCTTTACACGTATCAATATGTTTTTACACATGTAAAAACTCCATCATTTGTGATTTTGAACACCAATGAGCTGATATTATAGTTTTAAAAGTGCCTCTATTTTATTGTAGCACTCTAGTTCACGGTCCCTCGCCTTTGCGCTACAGGAATCTGTCTGACATACATTTTTGACAAATGGCTCCAAAACCAAGGGTTAAGCAATATAATTCGACTTAGATCAAACCTAATGATTGATTTTTTTGACTTTTCAGAAAAATATACAGCTAGTAAACCCATTAAAACTATAAAATCAATAAAATAAAGTAAATTCTAAAAAGAAATGACATGAAATAAAGATAAAAATATGCTTATGATTCTAAAAGCCCAAAACCAAACCCAAAATTAAAATAAATATGAAAATCAATGCTTTAGAAAAAACATGTAATATAGAAACAAAACTAGCTATAACATCTAGCTCCTGCTGCGGGATGAAATCCAGGCTTGTGAGGCTTCAAGAACTTGTAGACCAATGCTTTCTGTCATTAAACTGAACCTATCTGCTACTCTGCAAAACATCCATTGGGCTATGGAGTCTTTATTCTATCACTATCACACCGGTATATACAATGAAAGGACAAGTTTCTTACCTTCAATAGCTTTAAAAGTGTTCGAGGAACCATCCATTTATTGGATTGGGTAATTCCTCACCTTCCAAGGTCTATAATGTGAAGGTATTGTTCTCCAGGATCTTCAGAACTATGAAAGGATCAAACCAAAAACTATAAAATTTACCATTCTTACCTTTCTGTTCCTTTCTAGCATCCCACCTCAGTACCATATGTCCATAAGAAAAAGTATTCTCTTTTGTCCCCTTATCAAACCTTTCCTTAATCTTCCTTCTATGTATTTGAGCTTTTTCCTCCATAACTTCACGCTCCTATTGTAACTCTCTTCTTTGAATATCACTTGGTTCTTCTAGACTATCTTGGAATAATTTCATCACTGGAATACCCAATTGAACTAGAAAAACCACCTCAGTGCCATATACCAATTGAAAGGGAGAAGTTCCAATTTCTTTCTTAGTTGTTATCCTGTCTGCCCAAAGTGCATATTTTAACATGGAGTCCCAAGACCTTTTGTTTTGAGTCAACAACTTCTTGATGCTTTGAACAATATTTTTATTGCTGGATCCTGTCAACCCATTCCCTTGAGGATAGTAAGGTGTTGAATGCTTTAGGACAATCCCATTTTGTTCACAAAATGAAACCATAGCTTTAGATTTAAAAGCTTTGGCACTATCAGTTAGTAACTTCTTTGGACAGCCAAACCTGCTAAGGATATTTTCCTGAATAAAACTGATTATCACCTTATCAGTGGCATTTCTGGTTGGAATGGATTCTACCCATTTAGTGAAAAATATATAGCTGTCAGAATCCATCTATGTTGCCCTGAAGATGCAGGTTTTATTTCACTTATGAAGTCTAAACCCCATTGCTGAAAAGGGGCATTGACTACAATGGGTTTCAATGGTAAAGACATGAGCTTCTGTTTACCAGAAAATTTTTGACAAGGAACACAAGCTCTAACTTGTTGATACACATCTGAAAAAAGTGAAGGCCAATAATATCCAGACCTTGGAATTTTATATGCAGTAGCCTTCCAGTATTTGTGTCCCCCACAAGCTCCTTCATGTGATTATGAAATTACTTCCTCAATTTATTATTTTCCTAAACATCTAAGCAGAACACCTCCTGGATCCTTCCAATACAGTTGCTTATCTACTAAACATTATTTAGTAGCTTTTAATTTCAATGACCTAACTGCCCTTTTGTCTAGATATTCAGGGCATTACCAATACAATAAGAAATCAACAATGTCTGCATACCATATAAATTCTGCATATTTCTCCATAATCTTTTGCTTCTCTTGTTCAGCTTGTAATTCTTCTTGTATGGGTTGTTCTTCCATCAAATGAAGGCCTAAAGCTTCTCAGTTTGAATCAGCCAATAAATTTGCTAGACCTTGTCCTTTCACCAGCTTTGTAGGCTTGATTTCTACATCATACTCCATTATCTTAGCAATCCATTTTCCTCGTTTCCCTTCACTATCAGGCTGAGTCAAAATATCTTTAACGACAGCATTGGGAACATAAGCAATGACCTTTGAATGTAAGACATAAATTCTGAAAAACTTTAAAGATTTTACCAATGAATAAGCTTGTTTCTACAAGGTACTGTACTTTAACTCTGAATCCCTGAGAGTCTTGCTGAAAAATGCAATTTGCTCCTCCCATACTTCATCATTTTTCTGTAACAAAACAACTACTATTGTGTCCTATGATGCAAAAGAAAAAGTCAGAAAATATTTGGAAAAATCAGGGCTTACTAACACCGGTGCTTCTGTAAGAGCTTGCTTTATCTTCTCAAATGAATTCCTGGCATCTGCTGTCCATTTGAATTCCTGATCTTTCTTCAACATAGTTGTTATCTGTTTAATAGTTTTAGCAAAATTTGGTATAAACTGGCGCAGAAAATTAATTTTCCCAATAAAAGATTGCACATCCTTCTTACTCCTAGGAAAACTGATTTTCAGAAAGGCCTTGACTCTTTTTGGATCAATTTTGATCCCATCAGCTGAAACCAAATTTCCTAATAGCTTACCCTCCTGCACAACAAAATGAGACTTTTTTGGATTTAGTGACATTCCATACTTTCTGCATTTTAAGAAAGTTTGGTTGAGGTGTTTTAGATGTTCTTCATCAGAATGTGAGAATAATGTAATATCATCCAATCAAATTACAACAAACTTCTCCTTCTCCCCAACAAAGGCTATATCCATAGCCCTTTGAAAGGTGGATCCAACCTTCATCAATCCAAATGGAATTTTATCATACATGAAGGTACCCCAAGGGGTAGTGAAGGCTGTCTTTTCTCGGTCATCAGGATGCATTGCAATCTGGTTGTACCCAGAAAATCCATCCACCATTGAAATCCTTTGAGCACCCAGCACCTTCTGCAAAATATGCTCAACTTTTGGTAATGGATAATTATTTTTTAGTGAGGACCTATTCATATTATGGAAGTCTACAAACAACCTTATTTCTCCATTCTTTTTCCTGACAGGAACCAAGTTTGCTACCCATGAAGAGTATCTAAGAGGAACAATTATTTTTGCATCAAATAACCTCTTTTTTCTATGACAGGAAATAAGGCAAGATTGATTCTCCTCAATTTCTGTTTGAATGGTTTTACATTAGGCTTCAAAGGAAATTTATGTTGAATAATACTAGTGTCATAAGTTTTTAAATTTTTGTATGACCAAGAAAAAATATGAACATATTCTTTCAACAGTTTAATGTACCTTTCTCTTTGCTCCACTGAAAGTGCCTTGGAAATATTCACTATCCTGGGCTGCTCCCTTGTACCAATATTATATTCCATTACATTTTCTTCTAATGAATACATAGCTGGTTTCAATGGAGTGTCATTTTTTGAAAAAATTCTCTCAAGAGGAACCAAAACTTTGGGAATAAAATTACCTTTCAGCTCAATGATTTTATGACCAACAATTTCATTTTTAACATACTCCTCTGCATTTTCAGTTCCATCATCCTGCTCCTGATCAATTAAAGAATTAGGGAACTCACCAGTCAATTCTAAGAATCTACTAATCTCCAAGTCATCTTCAAAAACTCTCCATTGTTTGATATTATCAGGAACTAGAGGTATGTACCTGACTTCTATAGCATACTTTAAATGAGTTGTTTTTGGAATCTTAAAATGAGTAGCTGCTAGAGCAAGTGAATCAGTAGTCTAGTTATGATCTCTGGGAATATAAGAAATATTAAATGCTATAAATAAATTATCTATCATGTCCCAAAATTCATTCCTATACACCTTCAACAAATCATGTTTTAGTTGATACTTGTCCCTTACCTGCTGGACAACCAATTTGGAGTCGTCATAATCAAAACTTTGCTGAATGCCCAGATTTTTTGCAGCATTTAAGCCCAACAACAATGCCTCATACTCTGCTGTATTTTTTGTGGTTACAAACTCCAATTTATACATCAAACTTATCATCTCACCACCATGAGAAACCAAAACAATACCTGCTCCAGCTCCTTCTTTAGCTAAAGAACCATCAAAATACATGTGCCACAACTCATCTTTTTGTTCAACAGAACACTTGACCGGTTTTTCCTTCTCCACCTGTAACATACCAGATGTATTTTCATCACTGAAGTGTAACATACAAGAGCCCAACTCCTTTTCTACAGCATATAAAGGATGATTTGTTGGATTCCTATCATCAAGAATAATATAAGCAAGCTATAATTCTCTATACAACCTCCTGTTTTCACCTCCAAAAATAGGAATTGTTGTATATGACAAATCCATATTCAAGGTACCCCCTACCTTCTTATCCCAAGACCTAGAAAGTAACATTCCAAATTTAGGAGCAATATCTACCACCACAACATCCATGATGACACTCTTCATGGGTAACAGTGTTAAATTTACCACCATATCTTTAATCACTCCCAAACATTTAACAAACCTAGAATCAAAAGCAGATAAATCCTGATAGGGTTTTGTGATACTTAACCCCAAAGCCTCCATAACTTCCTTAGGCATCAAATTGTGCAAAGCCCTTGAATCAAGTAAACAATTATGAATCATCTTATCATGGATAGTCAATGTTATATAGAAAGGTGGAGATGAACTTGAATCCTTTTCAGTTTTGTTAGCTAATGCAGAACCAATGAAAATTATAGGATGTTCTTCTTGTAGGTTTACTGTATCTGATGGTATTTGATTAGTTGTTGAACCAATCATTTTCAAAACTGAATTCTTATAACCAGGATTTTTTATCAACTCAGTAAATGGCATTGAAATTTTAATTTTGCACGACTCATTTTCAAAATTAAAATTCTGCTGATTTTTATTTAATTCTTCAACTTCAATTACCTTTTTTGGATGACCTTGAAATTGCCCTTTTTCCTGTGTTTGACTATCTGATTGCTTAAGAGGAAGAGTTGCTTTCTTTCTAGGGTTTTGTACAACTTGCTTTGGTCCTGACCTTAAACCAATAGTTCTTTTGGGTTCATACTGGCCCTATTTATGTTGTTATATCAAAATCTAAATCATTTTCTATCTGAAAAATATTTGCATCATAACATTCAGAATTTAAATCTACCAACAATTAGGAAGCTAAATTAAGCACTAAACATGGTGTTAATCCTGTGTTAAATCTTGGCACAACTTAAGGATCCAAACTAGGTGGAATTCTTGGCTTAAATACTGGTGCAATTACTAGTGCAAAAGAGGACACTGAACTTGGCGTTAACCTCGATGCATGTGTGTGTGTGTGTGTGTTTCCAACTCTTTCCAAGCCCCTCCAATCCTAAGTGGTCCCATGCATCTCCATGCTTCCCACATAGCTTATCTTGCCAATTCCCTACTCTCATGGTGTCATGCCCACTTGCAATTCTACCGATGTGCATCGCAATCCATCAGGTTAAGTGCAGCCATCATATCCATGCTCACCACAAGCCATAAGATTAAGTGCAATCATCAATTCCACACCCATCACAAGTGTTCCTAACCAATCTACTTGTTTCATCCATTCCCATCACATCCACATCCATTGCATGTGCCTTCGATAAGTGTGACCCCCACATTACGCCCATCATAAGCCTACTTAACAAACATACCCATTGTATTGCGTCCATCTCATGATTGTTTTAAGTGTACCTTCAATAGGTGTGTCCATCGCATTGTGCTCATCACAAGTTCCTCTAGCAAGCTGATCCCAAATGCACCCACTTGGTCCACTCTATCAATGTGCCACTTAACCAATTATGCCCAAGTCCATGGATGAGGTTTCATGTGGAAACCTTCACTATCTCACCAAGTCACCTCTTGGTTTATCCATTCACTATGGGTTGTTGCGATCCAAGGTGCACCTTTCCTTTGGGAAAGGGTTCCCATCATCTATGGTGTACCTTGTTAATGGGACAAGACACCCCTATCAAACTTATCTATCCTACATGCTCTTATCATGCATATATTTTCCAACAAGTGACCATCATAGTGATCGTGGGATGGAGGTTCCTGAAGCCTTGTAAAGCTTAGGCCTTACATGTCCTTTAAAAGGAAAACCCATGTTCTTAACCATTATGCACACTTAGATTGTACATGTTGATGTTTCTCCAAGTTGTGTTCATGTTTCTCTAGCTTGCAGCGTTGGGAAGACATTCATTTATGGGAAACAGATTGAGTCATATTGTAATACACCAAGATTTAATAAATTGTTATTAAATTCTTTTAAATAATATTTTATTTTATTCTTTTAAATATTTTTGACCAAAAGTCAAAAATAAAAAATGTAATGGATTATTCTTTTATTAATAAAATATACTGGAGGGGACATAAATGAAATAGTTGTTGAAGAGTGTTTGTTGTCCCACAAGAGGAAAAGAAAAGTGGTTGTAGCTACTGAGTGAGAACTCAAGGTGCAGGAGGCATCTTCCCCAAAATTACTTCACAACCCTTTGTTGAGTGCTAAAGAGAAGGAGGCTCATAAATGACCAAGTCGTAGGAAAAATACTATATAATAGTATGTCCATTAGCAAGCAAGAGGCTAGCATTGGACAGGGATTGAATCTGATAATGCAAGAGATGATGCATTAAGTGGATTTTGCTCTTGTGGTTCAGCAAATAGGCTCGGGGCTTCTAGAGCAAGTGAATTAGATTATCTAGGAGTTGGTTGGGAGGAACGACTATTCCATTTATGTTTTCCTGACAGCGGTGCCGAGTTGCTTGTCTTATTCTTAACTAATTAAAACTAGTTACAGTAGAATGTTTATTTTCACTTTGAATCACAACTATATTCTCTTAGGAAGAAATTTTTTATGCATATGTATAGGAAAAATATCTATCATGTATCTAAATAGAATGTATATTTGTTATAGTTCAGTATCCATTCCTATTATGTTATCAAAACTAGATCTTATTTTATTTTTTTAATCATGTATGTAAAACGCTAGATTTAGTTATTAATGTATCTCTGATTGGGAATCCATACCCAAATCAAAGATTGTTAGTAATGGGTATTATTATAACAACTAGTAATTTGAGCGCAAACTACTATAGATCTAGTTATTCTTTTCTACTATGGATTTGAATCTAAGTACCCTCTTCTTTTAATTATTTCCATGTCTGTACATTAATCCTGCTAGAATGTTGCGATAAATTATTCTCATAGTGTATATTAGTATAAGTTTAGTTAACTTATGATCAAGGTAGATAGAGATAACACTTTCTAATTATTTTAACAAATTACAGTTAGAACATAAAAAAAATGAGATCGAATACTAGAGTTAAGTAATCCTCTACATATAACAAATAGTTGAAAATACTATAAAAGTGGATAGTTATCCTATTAGGATAAAATTCGAGAATCTTCTACAGAAGTATAACTTATTAAATAAACCTCATTTCATAAACCCCTGTATAATCGAGAATGTTCAGATTGGGATCCAAATAAATATCTACAGATACTCTATATAAAAATCATGAAAATACATATATTTGCAATTATCGGACTATAGCAATTATGGTAATCATAAACATATCTAACTATTCAAATAAAGAATTGTAATTATCCTAATTATTATTAAACTAACATTCAACGACTAGAATCAAGGAAACCTTTATTAGATTTTGGTTAAAATAGAGTCAAAGGCTAAGATTAAAGTAAATCAATGCTATAGTTTTCCAAATCAAATGCCCGACTATTCTTCGCACCAACGAATCTTCCCAAATCCAATGTAGCGGCCAGTAAGACCATCGAAGGATGGAAACCATTGCATAAGCATAGAAATGATACAAGTATATATTTATTAATCAAAATCAAATCTACATGTGCATACTCTTAAACAACAAGAAAATCCCATTAAATCTTTTACGTGGCAGTAAGTCCACCATAGATGGCAGCCCGGGCATTATTCAGGTTTAGTAATCTAGATCAGCAATCAAAAGGGTTTAAAACAAATGTATGCAAATACATATTACAACCACGATATATATTTATGACAGATAATTCAAGAAAACTTCACAGAAATCGTAAAAACCATATGGGTTTCATCGAGATTTATAAATATTAACACTATCAAATGTTAAAACACGATTTCGAAACCATGTGGTTGTAAGACCATTTCGATGGAATCCACTCTAGTTTAAAACAAAATTTCCATTAATTTATTAAGTTACAGGTGGTGGTAAGTCCATCCACAATGGCTCCCATGAAAACCCTTTTAAAACCTTAAAACAAGCTATAATGCACATAACCAGTACAAAAAATAATGTTGGAACAAAGAATCTATAAATACCTCTGTCAATTAGGGTTTAAACCCTAAGGGTTGAAACAAAACACTCTAACTTATCTTGCATGAAGATGGAACCTGAACTTCCATCACGGCCCCATTTCTCAGTCAAGAAGCCACATGCGTTAACAAAATCAATAGTCAGCGGTGGTGGGTAAATGTTAAATGGTATTGAAACAGAGTAAGAGTTTGATATTTCTTACCTTGTCATTCTAAGACGTAGGAATGGGAGTAAGTGAACATGTCGTCATCCTCACCAGCGCTCTCGATCCTACAAACAACTGGCCACACTTAAAACCATTTTGATAAAATATTTTAAACAATGTTCAAACATTGCATTATTGCTTACCTGGTGGATTTACAGAGAGGGCCAAGGGTTGAATCCTCTTGGACGCCCTTACCCCTCTTCTTCCTGTAAAACAAATGATTGACATTAGTATTTTTACAACAAAAGGTCATAAACCATTTAAATAAACACCTTGAAGAGTTTAAATAGTTGATTCTTACCTGGTGAAGGGAAGTTTCAAAGTTGAAGACAATGGTTGGGTTCGTTTGAAGCGAAGCAATGAGCTATGGGTGGACATTAGAGCCGAGAAGATCGTCATTTCACCTTAGCAACCAACCAAGAGGATTACCATTACCAACAAGCATATATATTACTAAAAAGACTAAAAAAATCACCATTGACAGAGCATAGCCTTGAATCTCGTAAACTTACAGAACAAACAACCAAAACACTGCAGGGTTTAGACAAAAAAAATGGCACAACAAACCCTATGAAAGCATTGTAGTATTACTCTACAGGTGGACGACTAACATTCAATCTCGAGTTTGTCCTTAGGTCTTGGATGCATTGTTAACTTGTAGCCATGACAACACTTTAAACCCACAGGTCAACCAAAGTACCGAATTTATAACCATCATAACTCGCGACTGATAAGCAATCATAACATTCAATTATTATTTTTATGCCAAGATTCGAACTATGGTGGAAACCCCATAGTCTTAACATATAACCATATCAAAACATAACAAATGAATCATTTTATTCATTAACAAGTCCAACTATGGTATAAAACCCATACTCTAAGGTTTAAACAATTAAATCGAGACTTCAAACCTTGTCAATTTTTAACCCTTGCACTTCAGGACCAAGGTCCTTCCCCATGTAATACTTTATGACAATTGTACTTTCGAACAAGGTTAGGCCTTGGATCCTTTAACAACTTAGTACATGGAATCATGGGATCAATATTATACCACAGTCTCCCAAGTAATGTTACATGCACATAGAGCTTCTATGCCCTATATTTAAGGTAGAAAAACGAAGATCAAGACTTACCATTAGGGATAAGAGAACCTTAGTAAACCCATAACAAGATAAAAGGAACAAAACATCACTTGTGGGAATGACGGCAGCTTGATGGTAAACCCTGTAAACATAAATGTTTTTGTGCAACCTATCATATAGCAATTTAAAGATTTGTGTAAGAAACTTTACAAAACAATAACTTATGTATTTTGGTCATAGAAACTAATACATCTAGAAACATAACTATATGATTATGGATATATGTTATATCCAAAAAAAATTTTATGGAAGTTAGAGGTGTGCGACATAACTGTATCAGAGTTTACAACACTACGCCTGAACTGGCCCAGCACCGAAGCTGTTAAACCAAAAAAACTAATTTTATTTTATTTTGGGTTTGATTCTCTTACGAAACGGGAAGAGAAGGACAACTTTATTTTTGCAGGAAAACTATGGCAGACGTAGGAATGTCTATAGAAGAATAATCTCACCCTAGAAACCCTGTGAACAATGAGGAGGGTGAAATTTGGGTAAACCTTAATGAGATCCAAAATGATAACCCATCTGAATTGCAAAGAACTATTACAAAGCTAAGATCATAGTTAAAAAGAGTTAGGGGGGTAATGAACGAATTATGAAAGATCAAGAAGAACTAAATAACATTTTCATGGATAAAATACATAATGATGAAAAAGAGAAAAACAAATAAAATGAACATAATATGCCAAAAACTACACCTTACAAACGTAAGGGAAGAAAACTGGAACTTTTCCAGTCATGGGGATGAAACTTCCAATGAAGAATCAACGAAACACCACACAAAAAAACAACAGGATTCTAGTTAAATTAGTGATGATAATAAAAGGAAGAAATAGTACAAACCTTATGAAGAGATTTCTAGGGAATTTAAAATAAATTAAACCACCTATGTTTAACAGTGAGATCGAGAAGGGAGAAGAGGCGGAAGCCTGGTTGTCGGGAATGAATAAATACTTCCAAATCTATCATTACTCTGATGAACTGAAGGTGAGAAGGCCATTTATAATTTAACTGGGAAAGAGGATATATGGTGGAAAAATATAAAAAAGGTAAAAGGGATAAAATAATTATACGTAACTTGGAAAACCTTTAAAAATCATTTTAAACGAAAGTACCTTTCAAAACAGTACTATGAAGATAAGGCTAAGGAATTCTATGAGTTAAGGTTAGGAGCTATGACCATGAAAGAACTTTGTAGTAAATTCATGAGTCTGCTTCGTTAAGTACCATAAATAATAGATGAAAAACAAAAAATACATTGCTTTCTCAGTTGTTTGCCTATCATGTTTAAGGAGTGGATTGAGTATGACAATCCGAAGACACTAGAAGAAGCAATGAGCAATGAGAAAAACAAATTTCTGTTAAGACCAGAATAAAAATAAAAGAGAAAGTATACCAAATTGGAAAACTAAAAGACGAGATAACTTTGATCCAAGAAAGAAGAATAATAAATTTTACAAAATTACTGGGAATAATTACAAAGGGTATCAAGGAAATAACTATAAAATTTTTAAACCATAAAACCCTGCAGCAAAAGATAGAGAACCTCCCACTACTTTGAATAAAAACACTGCACAAAGGGAACCCTTAAAATGTTGGGAATGTGGCAAGCCACATTATTTTAAAGACTTTCCTGTAAGAAAGAAAAACTTTAATAATGTTCACACCATTAAGGAAGCTGTTACAGTGGGAGATATGGCAAGGAGTATGCCTAGAATCAACACTGCATTAGAGAATTGACAAGAATACCATCAAATTTCAATGGTCAAGATCGAAAGTATGATAAAAAGTCAACCCATTTCCATACTAATTGATCCAAGTGTAAGTTTGAGTTATGTATCACCTAGGATTGTTGAATGATGTAAATTAGTACCAAAAAAAATTGAAAAATCGTGGTTGGTACAGTTAGCCACAGGTACTAAATGTAAAGTCACTAGTTATGTAAAAGGTTGTGAAATATTAATGAATGATTTTAATACGCATGTTGATCTGAATATTTTACCATTACGTTCTTATGATATGTTGATAGGAATGGATTGGCCAGAAAAACACAGGGTAATGTTGAATTGTTATGATAAAACCTTTACATGCATAGATGATACTGGAAACACAATTAAAGTAAAAGGAACTCCCGAAAGGGTTATGATCAGAGATCTCTTTTCCTTACAAATGAAAAGATTTTTATGTAAGGGATGTAAGGTATGTTTTTCTATGTAATGGATGATAAAGATAATGATAACAAACTTAAAATAGAAGATATACCTATCTTAAAATATTTTAAAGACATCTTTTCGAAAAAATTCCCTGGACTACCTTCGAAAATAGACATAGAATTTACAATCAATCTGATACCGGGAGTGGTACCAGCGTTGAAAGCTCCTCATCGAATGAATATAATAGAGCTTACAAAACTCAAATCACAATTACAAGAATTAATTGACAAGAAGTATATTCGAGCTAGTGTTTCCCCTTGGTGAGAATTGGTCTGATTCGTATATTGTGCATAGACTATCGACAACTAAATAAAATGACTATTCAAAATCAATATCCTTTACCCTGGATAGATGATATGTTCGATCAGTTCCTGTTGATGTATTTGTAACTTCAGAATGTATTCACTTTTATATTTCTTATTGTATTTCATTATACCCTGATGGATATGTTTGTTCCTTCGATTGGGAGAGTCATTAATATAATAAAGTCATGTAAAGTCATTGAGGTTAACCCTCCTTTTTAAATCGGGGCAATAGTCCCCGCAATTGAGTTGAGGTTAACCCTCTGTTGTAAGTCGAGGAAATAGTCCCCACAGTTGAGGGGTATTAGGGTTATTAGATTCTCCTAGTGAGGTCATCCCTGTAAGAGTAAAATTCCAAGTGGAGAAAAAAGTAGAAATAGAGAGTTAGACTCTCTATTTGGAACACACACACCCACTCAACTGTAGCACATGAGTGAGAGAAGAGGAGCTCACACAAGTGAGAGAGAGAACAATTGTCGGAGATCATCTTTGTGTTTTTGGGTTTTAATTTTGCTAGTAGTGCTCATTCTGTCTTTGAGGAATTTGCGTGGTTTTCTCCTTTATGGTTTCCTTGATAAAAACTCTTTGTGCCTCTTGTCTCTTGTGATTATTTTTGTGCATGTTATTCTCTCTGACAAGATCCTAGATCATATTGATTAAATGATAAAAATCTAACATGGTATCAGAGCTAACCTGAGAAGAAGACACTGTGCAGTTGTAGAAGCTAGGGATTCTTATTTTTTGGGTCTCCCTCTACAGGTCATCAGCAAAAAGAGGCTAGGATAACTCTCCATTGAAGGGTGCATCTTCCTGTCAAAGCATAATTTGATTTCGGGCATTTTTAGTTTTTGACCTGTCACTACTGCGAGAAATTATGGCTTTCATTAGAGGAAATTTCAACTCAAAATGGGCCTCCTAAGGAAAATTAATAAAATAACAGTTAAAATTATAAAATAATATTTATTAATTTTAGAGGAAGAAAAGAAAAAACTACTTTTTTGTTTGTATTTTTGACATATCTCCCTATGTTTTTACTCGAATTTCAATCGGGAGAGCTCGTTGTATGCGGAATTAAATTTTGCATCCAACGAGTACCCACTCGGCATACTTTTGATGGGCCCCTCTACCCCAAAAACAAGAAATACCTGAAAAAACGTGATGATGACATCATCATCACTTTTTTTTCAAGTATTTCTTATTTTTGGGCTAGTCGGGCTCGTCAAAAGTATTTCGAGTGGGTACTCATTGGGTGCGGAATTTAATTCTACATCCAATGAGCTCTCTCAACCGAAATTTGAGTAAAAATACAGGGAGATATGTTAAAAATACAAACAAAAAAAGTAGTTTTTTTATGATACCTATCCCCAAGTTTATATTAAAAATTTGTTTAAGAGGTGCTCCCTTTTTGAATTTTAAAGCATTTTGATTGTCTAATACATGATGACATGGAATTTGTATTATTTTTCGAAGGCTGATTTTAAATTGAAATTTCCTCTAATGTCACAGAAGAGGAATTTTTGAGTAAGCCCAGCATAGGATTTCTCTCCTCCTAAAAATTGCAATTTAAAGGCCAAGTTCAAAATTTTTGGTTGGGTAAAACTACGGGAAAGTCAAACCCTAATTTGACCACAGACCCAAAAACCCTAAAAGATTAAAACTAGTCATTTTGGTGCATTCGCTATATATCGATATTGGAGAAGGCTCTGGAGCATAAACATTTACAGGCCGAAGATAAATTTGTGATGTACCTTTTGTAAAAATTTCGGCCTCATATTCACTATATTCTGGGAGATATGATTCCTCCAAATCAGGGTTCTAGCATCTCCTTGGATTCATCCCTAAGAAGGACACCTAGGGAAAATTGCTATAACTCTAGATACAAAGGTCCAAATGAAATTTGTCAAGATTTTCCATATAGCGCGCAGAATGTAATTTTTGTGGTAAAAGTTTCAGACCCCAAAGGTGAAATAGTGACACATGGAAGTTTGTACAAGTTTGATATGATGAACAGTCTTAAAACAAGTCACATTGGAAAAACTATCATAAGTCCCAATTGGTGAAACCAATTCTTCTCCAACCTGTGGTTTTGGAAAGAGGAAATATGAGGCTACCTCAGCATGAGGTTTTAGACACAGAGGAGCAGTAATTTCGGAGATACTGCAGAAACAATATCAGGAAATCATGTATAAGAAATTGAAGAAAACTAGGGCATCAAATATTTTGCAGTTTTGATCACAGTTTTAGGAAAATGAGTATGACGCTCAGCTCACCTTGAGAAGGCACATATTTTTATCCAATCAGATCTGAAAGATTCCAAGTTTTGAAAATTAGGATTTCTCTGAAAAACCCTAGATCATGCAGATCCGAAACCAGGACAGACACCTCAAATCAGTAAGATCTAATATTTTGTTATTTACATTTGAGGTTCTCATTTCAAAATGACCTGTCACACCATCTTGATGACAAGCTTGGTGAAGATTAAAAATTCCGAGCATGGAAGTATAGAATTTCACTAGTTCTTGAAGAAAATGAATTGGACACCTACATCAGTGGAGAGGTTCCATTTCCAGAGGGAGATGAGGATAAGGACTTACACAAGAAGAACTTGGTCAAGACCAAGAGGATTATTGCTGATTCTATCAAGGTTCACCTTATACAACAAGTGTCTTCCCTAAAGACACATAAAGAGATGTTTGATTCCTTGACCAAGCTATTTGAAGGAAAGAACATAAATCAGAAGATGAATTTGAGAAAATAGTTGAAGAATGTGAAGATCCAGAATGCAGAGACCATATAGTCGTTACTTTACAAAGGTATCTATAATCAAAGAACAACTTGAAGCAGTAGAAGAAGAAGTAGAGAATGCAGAAATTGTGATTACCACCTTGAATGGCATCCCAGGATCATGTGTTTTCAGGAATAAACACCCTTATAACCTAGGTTCTGGGGTTACCAACTTACTTCTAAAACTTGCAGACAATTATCTTTAGCTAAGTATAGAAAGGAAATAGGAAGAAATATTGGACTCGCCTTATTACTAACGATTGATCCAAGCTTTAAATTCTTCCGCTCTGCTTCTCTCCAAAGCTTTCAGGGATGCACCTCCTTCACCTGCAAAGAGAAAATTATCCAAGTACAATCTTATACATACATATA
>LPNX010339730.1:92701-110518 GCA_001517045.1 Pseudotsuga menziesii
CCTCTGCAACCAAAGGACTTTGAGTTCTACTGCTCCAAGACTTCTGAAGATATACCACCAGCATAACGTTTCTCTCCAAAATGGATTCCTTAATGCCCTCCCCAAGGCCTCTGTTTATACTTTGTTTATAGGTTGAGATGGTTGGGGTAGTTGATGATTAAGGACCAACTAATCTCCATTAATTGTGATTTATATTTTTTAATGTCAAATGGAGATGTATGTGACTATTAATATAGGCAACCCGTGCATGACACGCTAGTCTCTTAAAAGAAGCCCGCCTATAGATCTGTACACGAGTTGTAATGGAGATAGTCGTGTATAGTACGCGAGTTGTCAATGAGAATAGTCACGTATGTACGTGAGTTTCAATGGAGATAGTCACGTATGCCAATCAACACTTAGAAAAATAAAATGGCAAGCTGGTTAAAGGACAAATGCATCTCATGTCATGCCCATCTATAGTGTTTTGGAAAACTTCAATCCTAAAATTTCTTTTTGTGTACCAACATAAGGAATTGTTGACACTCGAATGAAGAAGTGCCATTTGGGTTGATAACAGATTCCCCCTAATGTGTGAGGTTAGAGGGAAGTGATGACCAAAATACATTATAATCATTATCTTTGGAGAACTCAGAAGTCCAATGGAGCAGAGGTAGTACCTGAAACAAATACATAATAATGTCATAGACAAAGTCATATATGAGGATGCTATGTTCTATATACGGGAACACTAGCTCCTTTACAATATTTGAGTACATAATATAGTATGGGTACAAGACCATGTATATTACAAAGGTGGATCGAAGCCACAATATACAATAATTATGAATCTTCAAAAATCTGGAAGCTGTGTAAGTAACCACAACATAATCTTGCGTAACTTAGTCCATGGATGTGAAACTAAGGTCTTCATAAAGATTCCAAAAGAACCAGTACAATCCAAGCCATGTGAATAGATGTTATTGAAGTCGAACATGGAGCGGATTCAACATATTGTCAATCAATAGGTGATAATCGACAACTAAAGCAAAGGAATTCACCAATAATGAAAGTGAATCCTGAGGTACGATCGTCAAAACTCTAGGTCTTCGTCATTAGGAAGTGTTGATGCAGAACCATACTATGATAAGGAAGGCAATAGATCCTCCAATGGATCACAAGAGTGAATAGGAACTGGGTAAAGGAAGGGAGACACAAGTAGTAACAGATACAACAATGATGGAATCAGGATATAGATAAGACACAGGGTTAAGCCCTTGAACAGTGAGCACGACACAGAGATGACCCAAGGCAGATTTTAACTTTACAGATAGTACAACTAGACTTATCTGTCATGTAGGAGACATGATCAAATTCCCTAGGTAGAACTGAAAAGAGGAGGAGTAAGAAATTCGAAGTAATAGTTGAACTAAAAAGTGAACACTGAGACATGAGTATCAGAATAAACGGAGAGTGCTTTGTTCAAGGATGACATGCTACCACTAACTAAGAACCAAAAGAAAACTTATTCCTTACCTTCCCTGTTAAATTTTAACGAGTCCAGGAAATTCAACTCGAATCTCTCTTCATTTTTTGACAAGATTGAAGAGAAGATGGAATAATTCTTGATAGTGTCACTGATTCATGGATTTTATGAGCCCAAACTAGTACATGCTCACTTGGTGTTTTCATATTTAGAGAGTCTGAAAACTCCAAAGAAGACTCCAAGGGGGTCCTTTTTTGTCCAATTTAGTCTCCTGAGGCCTAAAAAGTATAAAACATACCACAGAAGAACTCTCTTAACTTCCGTAGAAGAAAAGGTGAACCTTTTTTGTACTTAGTCAGGGAAGTCCGAAAAAGGTTAAATTACCACCTACCCAACACTCCTTTGAGAGCAGCATATAGCTTGATTTTTACGAGTGTGAAGGAAAGAAAGATCACTCAGAAAGATCCATTTGAGTACGAGAAATAGGGCTTACAACAACAAACTCGATGCTTTGTTCTTGGTGTTTAATGAGCATGACAAAGACACAAAGTACACTCGAAATATTTTTCATGTTTAGGTCCAGAGCATGAAAAAGAGAAAACTAAGCTCATACCGAGAGTTCCTTTTCCGTAAGATTAGTCCCTCAATTCTAGAAAAGTGATAAAGCTATGCCTAAGAATACTCTTCTCAATTTTGTAGAAAAGAGAGTGATCATTTCTCATATTATTCCACATGGTTTGAGAAAGAGATAACCTACCACCAATGTGGATGCCCATTCATGTATTCTTAACGAGCTTGAACGGAAAATTTTACTCGGTAGTCAAGTCTGTTTTAAGGAGTTAGACCTGGGCCTAAAGCAACTCCATGAGGGTGGGGAGTCCTATATAGGGATAGCTTATAAAAAGAGACCAAAATGAGGCTCAATTTGGCGTGAAAAATAGTTAAAAAGATTCCCTTGAACCTAAGACAGCTGCATCATGAGTATCGAAAAACAAAATAGGTTCTAAATGAGGATACTCATGGGAGGAAAGCCCTATCCACAGAAGAACAATGGTAAAGACAAGGAGCTAATGGTTAAAAATACCATAGTCCGTGGTCAAAATGTTAATGCTAGGTTTAAGATGGAGTAGGTATAAATGCAGAATGCATGTGAAATGACAAAATACCATCCTATATGAGCAAAAACACCTTTAAAATAATGATAAACCTGTCACATGGAGGAAAAGATATGGTGTGGATATGGTATTAGTTTTGAAAATTATGAACTATAGGGAAAACCCCACTTGAAAAATAAATTTTCTATAAATAGTTCAAAACATAAATAAAAACTCACCATTTGATTTTTTAACCAAAAGAGACAAGTTTTCACCTCTAAATTTGACTGCTCGATGTGGACGACTCGGTGGACTATTCCCAAATCCACAAGTATCAAGTAAAACTACACTCCATGCTCTTTCATTTGATCCAAGAAATTGTCAAAATTGAGCCCTAATTTCATGTTTTTAAACGCCTTCAAAACAACAACATTGTGTACGCAGGTTTGGTATATTAAAATTTGCATACACGCATTATGTACATGGGTTACCTAAAAGACAGGCGAGTACAGTATGCATCTTGCCTTAAAAGACAGCCGTGTACGCTGCGTGAGGTGAAAAAATAATATGTAGGGTCAAAAATTTCAAATTTTGTATGAATCTGATGGTTGGCAATTGCTTGGTTATTAGATTGAAAGATGTTTCTTGAGTGGAGGGAGCGAGAACATGAAGACATGGACCTAGAAGCTCTTCAAGATGCCCCCACAATGAATGTTTTACATCAAAGTCGGTTATTGAATTTTTTTCTGTACCTCACCCATGCGAGCCAATATCCACCTCTTGGAGTTCTTGATAAATGATTGGGATAATGATTTGGGAATGTTTGAACTTCAAGGTGAGTCTTTGGAGATTACTTCTAAGGATTTCTATTTTATTGTTGGTTTATCATGACGAGGAGCTCCGGTGAACTTGGAAGGCACTGGCAGAAGCAGTGACCCTCTAAGTGTACAGAACTATATTGATATATACTACAAGCCAGGCATGCAAAAGAGGGGTAGTTGCATCCCTATTGTTCACATTCGCAAATTTCCTTTACAAGTGTTGGTGAGCACTATAGTGAGGGTTTCAGGGTCATCATCACTTCACCTTGTAACTTGGAACCAGATGAGACTACCAGTAGATTGTATGCAAGGAGCCCTATATGACTAGTGCTCGGGAGTGATCTCGATAATAAGAAAACAACTCTTTGACTGCAAAAGAGGCAAGAGGAAAATTTTTGGTTATTCCAGCATACTAGTAGCCTTCTTCTTTGATAGAGTGTCACGATTGAGTCCTGCAGTGCCACTACCAGTTCGTTCTCCTCGTCAGCCTAGGCTGAGTAGGTGGGGAGATATTTTCCTCTGCCAGGGAGGTGGTGGATCGGTGCATAGTTTCTATGATAATGACTTCTACTTTTGGCACGAGCAACAGTTTCCAGCTTTGGAGCAGTTTCCATATGTTGGAATGGATTTCCGTGGTGATACTGACCTCGTCCTCCCTCCAGGAGGAGCATGGGGAGAGTTAGGTAATTTTTTTTTTCAATTTTTTTTTTAAATTTTTATGAATTTTAAATATAGAGATATATACATATGTATAAGAGTTTTAATCCTTTTAAAATGTCAAAATGCAAATATTGGACTAGTCCACCCTGAAGGGAATCCATGCATGTATGTGCGTCCTATCTTGGGAGAAGACTGGGGCTTGATTAGGGTTTTTGAGGGGAAGCTGGCCAGGCTTACCTAGAGAGTACCTACCTTACGGATTGAGCACATCCCAACAATATGCTATAGCTTATTTCACCACTCCAGGTGAATCACACTTTGTATGGCCTTCCCCTGTCCCGCTGTAGACTCCTTAGGCCCCATGGACCATTTTTTGTCCTTTGATGTTTCCTTGACCATCCTTAAAAACATGTGAAAAATGATACACGTGAATTTTAAACCTATAAGCGCGTATATGCGCGGGTTTGACCACTAAACCGCGTACATCGGGATGTGTACAAAATCCAAATCCTTTTGGAGTTTTCCTTGACATGTATCTGACTCACTTGACTCCTGGCCATCCCTATGCCTTGAGATCACTCAAATTCGACCTTTCATTACCCCTTTGAAAAGCTATATAAGGAACCCCTTGGTACATTGAAGGCATAAGAGAGAATTGAGAGCAAAGAAACTATAGTCCATTGTTGTTGGAACTTATGCTTGAGTCTGCACCCCTTTGTCCCTTGGAGCACTTTTGTGTTCTTCCCAAGCTTGCCTTTTGCTTGTGAGCTTGCTATATAGAGATCGAGGATTGAAGTGGTGGAGGCCCAAGTGGGGGATTCAGTTTCTCCAGTTTGCAGACGTGTCGTCAAAGGTTGTATCTTGTAATCTTTGATTTATATTAATAGAAATATCTTTTCCTCTCCAATAATGTGTGTTTGAATGAATATTTTATCCATTGGATTATGTCAAATGCTTATACATTATTGATTATATATGCTAGAATATATCTAACACCATGATATATAGAATGCTTGTATTGTTTACTTGTTGTTGATGAAGTAATCTATCAATTCAAGCTGAAGTTGGAAAGCTCAACGGGGATCTACTTCAATCGGTCGTAATAAGGTACGAGGTTTGATCCCTTAGTGTTAGAAATTTATTTTCTATTGCATATTGGAAATGATTGATTTCTGGAGTCAAGCTGTCTGTTGTGGTACCCCAAGCCACAGGAATTTCTCTCTATAACAGAATTGGCGACTCCGCTGGGGAGTTCCTAGTAGTTGTCTTTTGGGGGTTGTTTTATCGGCATTCAATGAATTTGAATTGCTCTTTCTCTCTTGTTTCTATGTCGGGTATGGGGAATGTATGCCTGATAGTGTCTGATTGGTGTGAATTTTGTCTCAGCTTGTCTATTTTTCTTGTTTTTATGCACCTTTCTACCTGTACGCGAGTTTTTAACTCACAGTCATGTATACACGCGGGTTTCTCTGCGACTTCTGCATATACATGCGGGTTTACTGCAAACAGTCGCGTATGCCCTTAGTTTTTCCTTTTTGTGGAATCTAAATGGTTTCTGGGTGAAGTTTGATGTTTACTGAGTCTCCTTTGGCACTACCTAAGTCTGTTTATACCTCTGTTTCTAACCAGAAATGTTTTTTTTAGGCTAATTTTTTTTTTTAAGAAGGTTCTTGTCATGGCATTTTCAATTTTTTGTTGGGGATTAGTGCGTTAGAGTTCTTTTACCTTAGTGCTTTGCTTGAGTGCTGTTTGAGTGTGCTTGCAGAGTCTAGGGGTCATAGAATCATTATTTTGCTTTTTGTATCTCATTTTATTTCAAAAAATCCAAAAACATTTGCTTATCATCATGCATTGCATTTTGCATTTTGCATTGTACTTGCACTAGATTTGCTTTGGAGGACTAGTTAGGACTTCATATAGGAAAGATTGCATTCGTTATTTGAAGAAAAGTTGTGCATTTCACGTAGTAGCATACCCTTTTTTCATGGACACAATGCATTTGCATTGATTGTTAGGTGTGCATTTTACTTCATGTTGTGTCATAACACCATTAGTTGCACGGTCATATCCCTATTTTGAGTAATAAAGCCAATTAAAATCAACGCTAAATTAAAATTAATTACACTTTTTTTTTCTAGGGTGCACCAACAAGCTTAGGTTTTAGGGTCTTAGAATAGTTCATTGTGAGTAAATTCTCCAAGACCACTAAACAACAACATGTATGTGTCTGTCTAGGTGAGTGTGTGAAATCCTTGGTATAACCAGTGTTTCTCAGAATCCTCCTCTCAAAAGGGAGTTAAGCATGAGGCAGTGTGAGCGGTTATTGATTGGGATGACCCCTAGTCATAACTGAGTAGCACCGGAGATATTTCCAGGATTGTATTCGTATCTGGGGGCTCTTTCGAGAGTTTCGAGCTTTGTTCCCCTGCCCATACGGTCAATCCCTCCTGCGACTGTCCATCTAAGCATTGATTATATTGAGGTGACCTTAGTGGCCTTACCTAGGATATCGAGGGGGTACTTTACAGGGGTTATTCTGTGGGTGTCCTGGATAGGTTGGGGTCAGACAGCACAGTCGCTTTACACGTTGAAGCTGAGGGCCACAATAATTGGTTACGTACCTCCACTTTTTGTGTATGGGAGTCTCAAGCCTCTCCTAGGTGAGACATACCTCCTTCATTCAGGATCTCACTTATCTAGTCCTTGTTTGCTTGCATTTGGCTTTATATTTTATTAGTGGTTGCTCTGTGCATGATATTTTGCCTAGGGTTTGCGTAAATAGAGAGTCTTTTTTATTTTTTTGAGTCATTGTGGATTTGGGTGCGGCTCCTCACAGTTCTCGTCGTTTAGCAGGACTTTCGCCTTCTACTTCTCCCCCTCCTTTGGGAGAGAGACCTAGACAGTCCAGGCAGACTATCTCACACATTGATTCACACACCATGGGAGACCATATAGAGGATATTCCTGAACCACTTTCTCCCATCTGTGTAGACAATGGGGAGTTTACTCCTACTTACGATCCTTCACCCGACTTGGCTGAGTTAGGTCCTGTGATTTCTAAGATAGGAACCTTTCATGATATACCTACTCACTCTAGGGTTGATTCCCCATTGACGCATTAATGGTATGGAATGCCGGAGGATGCCGAGACTCATTTTGAACCCGCCAGCACTAGCTATGGTAGTTATGGTATGTCTGGTTTTCCTACACATGATTTGGCATTTCATGTCGAGTTTGACATCGAGCCTAACACTATGCTTGGGGGCACTCTCATTCCTTACCATGCGGAGAGGTTTGGGAGCACTACTCACATTGCACCTTTCGTCCCAGTGGTGGAAGTTACATGACATATTCCTCCTAGGTCTAGGGTTAGCGATCCTATTAGGATACCAGACCCAAGACGGGTAACGATAGGGAATAGTACGTACATTATTACTTAGGTCCCTCCATCCTCGGTCCCTATTTCTTCAAATGTCCACCCTCCACCTTATTCATGTGGTCCTTCGGGCCGAAACGTTGCTACAAGTTATCTCTATACTGTAGTTACTAGATTGGTTGTGTCTTAGCTTCATGTACCACCTATGGTTTCGAGAGGTCATGCTCATACTTCTAGAGGTCAGATTCCTACTTTCGGAGTGTATATTCCTACCTCTGGAGCGTGCGTTCCTACTTACAGAGTGTCTCATGGGACATCTCATGCGATGACTTATGGACCCTATTATGGGACGCAGTATGGACAGGGTTCTTCACCTTATGGAGGCGGGTGTCAACAACCTGGTTACTCTCCTAAGTATGGCTTTGTAGCTCCTAATAGTCAAGGTCCACCACACTATGGGGTTTCCACGCCACCCTATATGGGTCATACGGGAGGAGGGCACTATGGCCAAGGCCATGGTGGTAATCATACCTATATGAATCAGGGAGCGGTCCATAGACCCCATCATCCTAGGCTCCCTTTCCTCGCAGCGCTCAATCTTCCTGACTTGTCGAGGTTAACGAATGATCCTGTAGCTCATGACCCGGCTTGGCCGTCTGTCCCTACCAAGCTTCCTTTGGAAATACCTAAGTTTGAGGGAAAACTGGGAGAGGATCTGAGTGAACATGTTACTATGTTTCACCTATGGTGCTCTTCGAATTCCTTACATCAGGAATCTATTCGTTTGAGGCTATTTCAACGCACCCTTATAGGGCCTGCAGCGAAATGGTATAGAGAGCTACCTAAGGGAGCTTTCGCTTTGTTTGACGACCTTGCGATGACTTTTCTTAATCACTTCCAGCTGCCAGTGCGTTATGACGTTGGTACTAAACTCTTGTCGACATTTCAGCAGGACAAAGCCACACATATCTCAGATCATATTCAAGAGTGGCGTAGATGGAAGAGGTTAATTAAATCCTTTATACCGCAAGAATTCCTCCTCTAATGGTTCCTTAAGTCGTTATTGCCATATATAGCAAAGGATGTTTCCACATTCGGAGTGCAGAATGAGGAACAAGCTATTTTTAGGGTGCAGGAATTGGACCCGATCTATGCTCAGTCCAGTTTATTATATGAGATTATTCCTAATGTTCCACGTTCTATTTTCGACCCCAAAGTCAAACCTGGACCACATGTCGATGGCATTGTGGGTTGTGCAAGTGTGAAACCTGCGGATTCGGTTGCAAAACAAGTTATTCAATTGTCAATCAACCAATCTGCCTCAGGACAAGCTACGGCTTCATCTCAACCCGCCCAAACAGTGAGTGTACTTTCAGTGCAATTGTCGGACCAGAAGGGTAACCAGCAGCCCGGACGGAATAGAAAAAAGGGTAAAAATAATCATAAGGGTGGGAATAAGAATGAGCATGCTAATAGTAATGAAAAGAACGACCCAAATGCTGGGGGGGACAAGCAAGCTAAATGTAAGGTTAAGTTCCCTTGCAAGTTATGTAAGGATGATCGCCTCACTTACTTGTGCCCTCGTATCGAGGAAGCCTCGAGATTCTTGGCATAGGGCCCAACTGTGCTAACTAACCCTTTACCGCACAATAAAAATATGAACTCGAGGTCCCAGGACCAGTCTGGTGGTGATCAAGATCCACCAGAGGGTAGTGGTCATGGTTGCATTAACATGGTACGTGCTGCAAAAGTTGTGACCCATGCGAAAGATTATGCTTCGTCACAACCCAGCCTAGGCAAAGAACCTGATCCACCAAGGTATCCTTTGCGTATTGAGAAACCTGTGGATAAACCTGAAGCTGCACCTCGCATTCCTAAGGGAGTACTTAAACATTTGGGGCATAATCCAAATGCTCGAGCCACCCAGAACTATTCAGTTGTCAAGGATTTGGGCCACACTCCTTGTGTGATGTCTGCATTGGAAGTGCTTCAAAGTTGTCCTTTGCAAAGGAAGGCATTGCTTTCTACCCTTGGTGTGAATGATGATGATTCTTCCTCCGTGATCAAATTTGAAACCGCAGGACTTCAGCCTCACTTTCCTTACTATGTGTCTCTTTTGATTCACATAGAATGTCTTAATATGATCGTCAAGCGCACTGTGATTGACGAAGGCACTGCTACTTCTGTGATGTCTTTATCCTATTGGAAGGGTCTGGGTTCCCCTGAGCTATCTAAATCAGCGACCATGTTAACTGCGTTCAATGGGATATCTTTTAGGCTGCATGGCATCCTTCCTTCCCTTAAAGTCCATTTGGGAGGGAAGACCATTGCGATAGAGGTTGAGGTGGTTGATGCGCCCCTTGACTACAATCTCTTGTTGGGTAGGAACTGGATGTATAGTATGCAAGTTGTTCCTTCTTCCCTGTTCCGCGTTGTATACTTTCCACATAACGGGAAGATCGTAGCGATTGATCAAACGACATTCAAGAATCTTTCTGTTACCGCATCTTCGAGAGTTTCGATCCCGATTGTTGAACACTCTCAGCTGGCAACTGGGACTGTGGGTGTAGGCATGTATCCATCCCTCATGGGAAGCTTTAGTTGTCCTGCACCGATCCTTCTGATAGGATCTAGTTCCAATGAGGCTTCGACATCTACGAGATCGGTTTCTTTTCGCATGAGTCATATGGGAGATCCTTGGATTCTTTCTACACCGAGTACTACGAGTGAGCCCGTCGTGATGGACATGTCGTTTCCTACAACCATGATAGCTTATCAAGATAATATAAAGTGTGTTGTAGAGCCTAGTCATTCCTCTTCATGGATGAAAGAGGAGGACCCTTATGTGCTGTTGGCATGGGCAGTACAGTCTTCTCACACACATGATTTCTTTGATACAGTTTTCCCTTTAGATGAAGCGATTATTAAGGCTATGTCGGGAGTTGAGCCACCATGGGAGGAACTCCATCATAGATCATACTTCCTTCCCAAGCTTGACCGCTTGGAGCGTGAGGATTTTAGGGCGGTTCTTAGTCAGAGATTTGGTAGTCCTATGGTTCCATTAAGCTCTCCTGGTTCGATGGATGATGGAAACATGGTGAACATATCTTCAATGATTCCTATCAACATCTCTCGCAATCTTGGCATGATAGAGAATGTCTATATTGGGGCGGAATGTTCCCATGCTAAGATTCTAGAATATACCGAGCTATTTAAGGAATTTTGTGATATTTTTTCTTGGTCTTATGACGAGATGCCAGGTATTGATCCTTGTATTGTCAAGCATGAGATTAAGACTTACCCCAACGTTAAGCCTGTTCGACAACGGTTGCATGTGGTGAATCCGAGGAAAGCACCTGCGATTAAGGCAGAGATAGAGAAGCTGTTGAAAGCTGGTTTCATCTATCCCATTCCCTTGACGGAGTGGGTTTCAAACCCCATTCTGGTGGATAAGAAGTAGGGAGCGATCTGCATATATACTGATTTCTGTGATTTGAATTGTGCCTGTCCTAAGGACAATTTCCCCACACCATTTATTGATCAGATTTTGGATGAGTGTGTGGGTAGCGAGGTTTTTTCCTTCATGGATAGATTTTCCGGATATAATCATATACAGATTAAATCTAAGGACCAACATAAGACTGCATTTATTTGTCCTTGGGGAATGTTTGCATATCAAAAAATTCCTTTCGGCCTTAAAAACGCCGGAGCTACGTTTCAGTGGGCAATGACCTTGATCTTCCACGATCTCAAGTCAATTATCGAAGTATTTTTGGATGACCTTGCTGCTCATTCTCGTATGAGACTGTGTCATCCCTATCACTTGAGATTGGTATTCGAAAGATGCCGACACTATTAGGTTAGATTAAATCCTCATAAGTGCATCTTTTGTGTGAATTCAAGTCATTTGTTAGGATTCATCGTGTCTAAATAGGGTATAAGAGTCGACCCTTTGAAGGTTGAGGCAATATTTCAGTTGTCTCCCCCGAAGAATATTCGTCATCTTCAGTGTTTGCAAGCCATGGAAAACTTCTTACGAATATTTTTTGTTAACTTTTCCAATTTGACTAGAGGCTTCATGCATCTCTTAAAGAAGGACACCCCCTTTTATTGGGATGAATGAGCCCTAGCATCGGCCCTGGTGATTAGTCCCCCAGACTATAGCCATGATTTTCTATTATATGTGGTCGCGTCATTAGAGATGATTGGTATGGTTTTGGTTCAAGAGGATGAGGAGCTCCAAGAGCATGTCATATAATACCTGAGCTGGAACCTTATTGACACAGAGATTCGTTATTCTCATGTCGAGAAGCTTGATTTAGCTACCGTACATGCGGTTCAGCGGTTGAGACATTATATTCTCCTTCGCCAGACCTTGGTTATAGCCCATGTCAATCCGTTTCAATTTGTCCTCACCCGAAGGATGATTGGGGGAAAATATAATAAATGGATTTTCATTCTACAAGAATTCAATCTCGAGTTTGTTTCGGCAAAATCGAAGAATTCTTTAATTTTTGCAAAACTTATATCAGATTTCCTGAGCGAGGCTGAGGAGTGGGTTTGTGAAGATACGTTTGTCGATGAACACATCTTCTTAATCTCAACTTTAGACCCATCGTATGGGGATATAATAATATATTTACAAACATTGAAGACCCCTACTTACCTCTCGCAAGATGAACGACGATAATTACGTCACGTCTCTAAGAACTACCTCATAGTGGATAACACTTTGTACCTCCATGGGGTAGATTCCATTTTACGACGTTGTTTAACTCATGAAGAGGCTGAGGTTGTGCTGAATGATTTCCACGGAGGGTCGTGTGGTGGTCATTTATCTGAGATTTCTATAGCTCAAAATATTTTAAGAGCAGGTTATTTCTTGCCGTCGATCTTTAAGGATTGTGTTGATGCGGTCAAGAGGTACCACCCTTGCCAGGTGTTCGCACGTAATATGAGCTCGAAACCTGCCCCATTACATCCCATTATCACCGCCGGTCCCTTCACTAAGTGGGGGCTCGATTTTATGGATTGCAACCCAGTTTCGGCTGGGGGGCGCCATCATATTATATTGGTTGTCGATTACTTCATGAAATGGGCTGAGGCTATGCCTACAGTAAAATCCAATAGTGAGACAGCCGCTCACTTTGTATTCAACCAAATTATTACTTGGTTCAGGATTCCGAAAGATCTTGTCACTAACCATGGCTCGCACTTTCAGAACCGTATGATGGAAGAGTTGGCATCAAAGTTAGGGTATAAGCAAGAGCATTCCTCTTCTTACTATCCTCAAGCGAATGGACAGGTAGAGGTAGTGAATAAATCACTCAAATCCATTCTCCAACGAACCATTACACAAAGCAAGAATAATTGGCATATCATGTTATATCCTGCTTTGTGGGCATATCAAACCATTGTTAAGACTGCCACCGATTTTTCTCCATATCAAATTGTACATGGAGTGGATTCGATATTTCCAGTTGAATGCGAGATTCCTTCTTTGAAGCTAGCTGTAGAACTCTTACCACACACTTCACCATTGGAGGAGTATTTGGTTCACCTTGAGCAACTTGATGAGCAACGTCAGGATGCCTTAGTGGCTCTAGAAGTCAATAAACGTCGCGTAAAGGTTCAGTACGATAAGTTTGTCCGTCCAAGGAGGTTTAGTGAAGGAGACTTGGTCCTTTTGTGGGATCAACCGAAAGAACCCTTGGGCACCGGGAAATTTAATCCTATGTGGCGTGGTCCTTACGTGGTTAAGAGAGTGTTAGAGAAGGGTGCGTATGAGTTAGTGGATTACGAAGGAACGGCCTTGGTGGAGCCTAAAAATGGGCTCTATCTCAAGAAATACTATGCATGATCTTTAGCCAAGGCTGGTTATTGTATTTATTGTACAGTTTTGCATAGTTAGGTCTTTTTCTTATCGTGATCGGGTTTGTAATTAGTTTCCGTTTCTTTTGGCACATGTCAATGGAATCTTCCACCTACATAGGATTCATGGATGGTGTGAGCCGTCACACTCAACACTCAGCCTCTGCTGCTTAGGTGATTTATACTCCTATGGGTCAGGTACTGTCTTTAGGAGGCATATGTCTACGGCCATCTTTCAACAATGTTGCTGAATATAGTGTCGTTATTCGGCTTCTACGGGATTCCATTTCACATGGCATTCTCTCTCTTGAGGTATGTCTTGATTTGGAGTTAGTAGTGTCACAGCTTAATGGTTTGTACCATGTTAGAGATCCGACGTTATTAAGAAGATTATTACGTGTGTGATTATTAGAACATCAATTTGACAATATAACATACACATTCCAAGAATTAATAATCAAGTTGTTGACTCATATGCTAACTACGTGTTAGATTGGCATTTGTTTCATTCACAGTAAATTAATCACAAACACAATTTTTACACATGTAAATAAATAAGCCGATCACCATAAAAAATTTATATATAAAAAAAACAAAATGTGATCATACATAGTGTCATGATACCAAATTTGGGCTCCCAAGCCACCAACATATAATACATGGTAGTACAAAATGTATACACTCCCAGGTGTCTAATCCTGTGGAGAAGGAGGAGGGTTGTGATCATGGAAGGTCACTATGGCTCTAGCTAGCCATTGAAATAATCGCACCCATGCGTGTGGTACACCCACCACCTACCGCTGCATAGCCTCAGGAAAGTCCTCGACTTACACCATGGGAACCCTATGTGTTAGTCTCACAAAATTGGTATGAATGCTCTGGAGCGTCCTCTCCGCATACACACCCGTGATATCATCTCCTCTTCCCCTCCATCTATGACAAGGGAAGCCTTCTGGCTGTCGTGGTCCTACATCTGCACATAAATGGTAGATGTCACTATTTGTTGTCACGCAAAAATATGTCTTTTTGATTCCATATAATAAAAAAAACACAAAAAAATTAAATAACTCAAAAAATTTAAAAAAGAGAGGGTCGAGATTCATTACCTATATCGCCATATGCCAATCTTGGTGGTAGCGGCATGTATGGGTCCCCCCGAAAATCTATCCTTGCACAGGGGTAGTCATCGATGGAAACTATCTATCGTTGCCACCACAGAAAGAAGTTAGCTGGATATGGGTTGGCCACCCTACCACCCCCCAGTCTGTGCATCGCATCTGCCCAATGCCGTTGGGCCGGATCTCGAACCTCGTGAAGAGGAACGTCCACTCTGGGGCTCAATCTTGGAACACGCTCGAAGAAAAATGTGCTCAAAATACTGCTGAACCTGAAGTTGCGCACTCTACCTGCCTTACACTCACTGAGCTGATGTTTCATGTTGCTCATTAGTGTAGTGCTCCAGTCATAAATCGTGGGTCTCATGCACTCCATTGCATAGAACATCAGAGGCTGCAAGGCCTGGTGGAGTGATGCCAAGCCTGATATCCTGCCGAATGTCAATAGTATGGCATTTAGGCCCAGCACCTGTATAGCGTTGGTGGGGACCTGAATTCCCACCTTCTCTGTGTTTGGATAGTAGTACACTGCAATGTACTCGTCGATAGTCAGGCCACCTCCTGGCCCGCCATGAGAACGAAGGTTCACTACTTCCCCTTGTCTAGAAAGCCCTGTAATGAAGTATATGTCCTCCACCTCTATAGTGAGAGACATCCCATCTATCTGGAAGGACTCTGAGTCTAGATCCCAGTAATCCACCAGCATCTGTAATAGTCTTGGTTTGGTCCTCAAACCACCAAGACACCAAAACCTGTAGATTCTGCATGCAAGTAGAGCTTGTTGAGCCATTATATCAGCCCTTACTGCCTCCTCTACCTCACCATGTTCACGCTCTCTCCACTCTAGGACCATCCTGCACAAGAAATTGCCAATTTTCCCATTGGATTATTGAAAAAACCTTATGCGTGGCCTCATACGCGATTGTTTTCAAAACAGCCGCGTATGTATGCGGGTTTGGGGGCATTTTCCGCGTATATCCAACCCTATACACGGAAAAACCCTCGATTTTTGTGTGGGCCGCAGCGCCCATTTTAGTTTGGCCTAGAAAGCTTAATTGACCATGGAATTTCATAAAAGTTGCATCAAAATGAAAGAGAAGAGCATGGGTAAATACCTAGAAGAAACAATAGTGGATTCTGCCGGCTGGATCTCCTGGAATTCACTATTGAAAATTAGAGCTCAAATAGGTAAAAGTTTCAAATGTTTTGTAATATTTTGAATTGTTTACTATTTGTAGAAAATTTTCAAATGTTTGAAAATTTTTACCCCCTTTCCTATAGTTTATACATTTTCTAACCATTTTGGACCATTTTTGACATAATTCATGATGTAGAGGACCTTTTTCAGTGCCGTTGCAGCCATTGGATTAACCTGTTCGTGCCGATATCAGGTATCACATCTAAGCTAGCATATAGGTTAGGTTTCATTGTCGTTTTCATTTTGAATGACCTTATGACCATCTCATCATGACCTTAGGTACGAACCCAGTCTATTATGTCACGAAACTTTCTTGCTGCTTTAGAAGTTGCATGATATGAGTGGTAGAGCTTCACCTTACATGGGTATCCTAGTTAGCATCTTATTTGCATTTGGTGCCCATGTTGACGTTTTATCCTTTAGGGTGTGGGAGTCCATTGTATAGTACTGCCATGACATTTCACAAGAGCCTCATACTCCTCTTGATCTTTTGTTGGCCTATTTCTCTCAGTACTCCCTCATGTCAAGTTGTGAATGCATTATCATGAGCTTTTCTTACCTTATTGAGCTTTATGCCAGCACCCCTGACATTGCATTTCAGCCATATAGCCCGAGCTTGTCTCATGTCTAGCCATGCAGAGCCATCTTTTATATCCTTCGGAGCTTGTTTCCCTTTTACCGGGAGGGGATTTTCTCCCAAGTGTCGATATCCTACACATGTATCCTTGTATTGAGCATAGGTATGTTCCACTGCTTGGAACTAGTTTGTTTTCCCTTATGACACTCGTCTCCTCCTAGTCTGTAACTATAAAGCCATTTTATTCTTTTTTCAAGCTTTTCAAATAAATGGAAAAGTCCAAAAAAATAAAAAAACCAAAAAGTCGAACAAGGAAAGATGTTATCTGTGGTAGCTGTCGAGTCGTGTCAGCTTCGAACAGAGAACTGTATATCACATCCATTGGTTGGGTTATAGTTTGAATTTAGTAGCTGTACTCGTTTATCTGAGTTTATCTCCACCGACTGGTTAAGCTTCCAGTCCCTATGGAGCCTTTGTCGATGACTCCTGTGTCACAGATATGTCCCAGTTTGTATATCGAGTCTATGCTGCCTTCACTCAGTCACCATACGTCATTATGCTCTTGTTCAAAGGAAGTTGAAGCCTGAGTCGGCCATTCCTCAGTTATCTTGACTTTGCATGTCGGCCATTCCTGGTACAGTTAGTGGTTCATGCACCTTATGATCGAGTCCTTCCACATTATACAGCTTTGTTGAGTACCTCATGTTGGATGATGGGGGATGCCTTAATGCCCTCCTTCCAGCGGATTTCATCCCATCAAATTCAGATCATTTATTCTAGGATTGGAATCTAGAGTCATTTTGAGTGCCTTGAGATGACCTCGACACCTCTATTCGCATAGTAGGACATGTACTTGTAGAAGTTTGTGTAGAAGACCTTCCAGATTGGTGGCATCTTTTATATGCTACCTCCTTGATCATGCCAGTGTTCATGAGATTTCAGTTCTCGTGACTTGATTCCAGTATATGCCAGACATTTCCAGCCATTATGGAGATCTTGATCTGTTATATATCTTTAGCCATTATGGAAATCATGGTCCTTTGTATATCTTCATCATGGAGATTCTGATCTATGTATATTGTACATGGCGATGACCACTTATGTGATATATTGTATCATGCCTATTCATGGCCATTGTACTCTTATGTATCCAGGACTGCTATATGTATTTCCAGCTATGTGCAAAGTTGTATTATTGTACTATGCTAATTGGGTGGCTGGTCTTCCATTTGGGATCCTTCATCACTCCACTTCTAGGATAGACTTATAATGTATTTCGGCCATCGTATGACCCCTCTGACCTCACACATTAGGGGGCATCTGTTATAGCTGATTTCACAACTCTAGGTGAATCACACTTTGTATGGCATTCCTATGTCCCGTTGTAGACTCCTTAGACCAAATGGACCATTTTTTGTCCTTTGATGTTTGACCATCCCTAAAAACATGTGAAAAATGATACACGCGACTTTTAAACCTATAAGCACGTATATACGTGGGTTTGACCACTAAAACCACGTACATCGGGATGTGTACAAAATCCAAATCCTTTTGGAGTTTTCCTTAACATGGATCTGACTCACTTGACTCCTGGCCTTCCCTATGCCTTGAGATCGCTCAGATTCGACCTTTCATTACCC
>LPNX010339730.1:110803-161912 GCA_001517045.1 Pseudotsuga menziesii
TATCTCAGATGCTTATACATTATTGATTATATATGCTAGGATAGATCTAACACCATGATATATTGAATGCTTGTATTGTTTACTTGTTGTTGAGGAAGTAATCTATTAATTCAAGATGAAGTTGGAAAGCTCAACGGGGATCTACTTCAACTGTCCGGAATAAGGTACGAGGTCTGATCCTTTAGTGTTAGACATTTATTTTCTATTGCATATTGGAAAGGATTGATTTCTGGATTCAAGCTGTCTGTTGTGGTAGCCCAAGCCATAGGAATTTCTCTCTGTAACACCATCATGCAGAAGTTAGTGGTTGGTGTACCGCTTGTCTAGATACACCTTCTGAGGTGGGTAGCCACAGCAGTACTGGTATATATAGATGTTGTTGAGGCTGCTGGAGCCGAGGAGGCTGAAGAAGCATGAGTGCAGGGTGACCGGGGGGACTACGATGGTCCAGCTTAGAACTAGGAGCATTTGATGGACTTTGATCCATATTTTGTATATTTTTTGTATATTATACAGTTATTACTGGATCTGAGGATCAGAGACTTGACCTATCTTTATGGACAGATATTCACACACACACACACACACACACACACACACACACACACACACATATATATATATATATTTTGCCTGTTTATTTACAAATGTTTTTTATGTGTTTGTTGTATACTTTTATGTAAAATGTGTTAAATGCCAATCCAAGATCTAATTAGCATATGCATTAGTTAATGAATTTTGATTCCTTGGAATATGAGTGAATGTAATGAACTCAAAATTTGTTTCCAATAACCTAACTTGCATAAATTGACGCAATAGAATAGGGTTCCACTCCTGATAAGCCCGATTGAGCTGGGAAACCAATAGTTGAGAGTCCAGTCGGACTTCCAGCTGAGTGATACCACGTGAAAAAGAATCCCATAGAAGCTCAATGACAGCCCTATATTCAGCCACATTATTGGAAGTAGGACCTAAGCAAGCGCCTCCTGAGGAAACTAACTGTCCTGAGGGCGAATAAATGACACATGCAATCGAAGCTAAATTACAAGTGTGGCGACTGGCGCCATCAGCGAAACCTATGAACCTCTCGGAAGACATCTGAAACAACAAGCAGATGTTATATAAAAAACACAAACCGACGATCTAGTGTACATAAAAATACATACAATAAAATACAAGAAAAATTGCTAGGCCTAAGCATAGTACTTTTTCAAGTAGAGCCCATTTCTAGGCTCAGCCAGCTTATTCCCATCGAAATATATCAATTCATATGCACCCTTATTTAACACTTTCAACACGATATAAGGTCCTAACAACATAGACCTGAAATTTACTTCCCCAAAGGGTTCTTTGTCTTGGTCCTAGAGAAAAACAAGTTCCCCCTCAGAGAAAATTCAAGGCTTGACCGATTTATCATATTAGCTTTTGACCCTATTTTTATGAGATTGGTTTGTTGTCAGCGCATCTCTACGTTGTTCATCAAGGTGTTCTAAATGTAATAGATGTTGTTCAAGCTCATTCGTATCAGGTAACAAATGAATAACAATTCTTAAAGACATGATTTCACATTCAATCGGAGTAACAGTTTCCACTCCATGGACGAGTTGGAAGGGTGAACACCTTGTAGCAGTTTTTACATTAGTCTGATATGCCGAAAGTGTAGGATATAGCATGATATGCCAGTTGGAACGGGCTGTATTAATAGTACGTTTGAGGATTGTTAACACCATTATTTAGTAGGGGAGGAAAAGGTTGCATTCAGAGGAAGAACATTTTGGGGCCTTTAAGAAATCTTCAAATATAAAATTCCCGCTTAAAGTTGGTTCTTTTATTTTCAAAAATAAAGGTGCCTTGATGTTCATAGAAAAATTGCTGGAGAGTATGGAATTCCAAAAAGAGTCAAGGGTAAATTATGATACCCATCATATAATTTCCCTGAGAAAGCAGGAAAACAAAAACAAGCGATTTGACCACCAAGTTATTGAAGGCCTGAGCGAGACAGCCAATTTGTCTCATTTTACTGAAATTCCAAGATCTAATGAAAGTGCAAGTGTTATACCAGTTACAACATCTCAAGTGATGGAAGGTCCTAATATTTTGATTAAGATGAGTCTGTCTGAAATTGAAAGCATGGAAGTAGATGAAGATGGGTCACACAAAAAGGCAAAATTGTTTCAAGTTGGTGGAGTTTTAAGTGAAGAGATTTCAAAGGATTTAAAGAGAGTTTCTTTAGTTCCAACAAAATCTGTACAGGTAAATCAGTTTTCTTTTAAAAGTGTAGAGAGTTTAGAATCAAGCCCAAGTTTTAAGTCCAAAGAGGAACTCATGGCCAGTTATATGGAGAAATGAAAGCAGTCCTTAGAAGAGACAAGAAATTTACTCCCATGGGTAAGGAGTTTAAACAATCCAAAAACCTCCTTGATTTCTGCCAGAGATATAGAAAGAAATACCTTCAAATTGGCCATGGTAAATGATAAAAAGAAGTAAGAGATGGAAGTAAGATTGGACAAGATTAGTGTACCCGACAAGATACAGCTACACAAGCAAACAAGTGAAATTATTTATTCAGATCTATTGCAAGATATGATGAGAATCAATAAGCTACAAATTTTGGTAGATAAGTTAGAGGTTCAGTTAAAACATGAAAAAGTTGAAAATAAGGCCAATGCCATTCAAATTAAAAAGCTACAAGCAGATATTATCAGTTCAGGAAATGAAAGAAATAACACCCAAGCAATCAGAAGAATGCTAGAAGAAAAGGACAACGCCCTCCAAGTGTTGAAGAAAAAGTTGAAGATCCCAAGCACAGAGCATGTTCAATCATCCGAATTATTGGCATTGCAAGAAGAAAGACAAGACCCACCAGGAGATGATAGAACATGAAGGAAGAGCTATCAAATTACAAGAGGAAAAAGACAGATAGGAAACTGAAAGGAGTGGGATGATATCGCAAATCTGCCTGCTGAAAAAGGACCAAAATGATGAAAAAGAGATCATGGAGGAATTGATGAGTTAGACTCCAACTGATGAGGACCTGTCTATTATAAATATTGAGAAACCATTAAATGATTTTTCTGCAGATGATTTGTCAGTACCTATCTCCCAAGTCAGCCTAAAGGATGAAGAAATAAAAGAGTTGAAGGTGGAAAATGAAAAGATCAAGTCCGAGTTAGCCAAGGTGACAGAAAATAAAAATAAAATATTGCAAGATAGAAATCAGCTACAAAAGAAATTCAATGAATTGAAAGAAAGAAACATTGGAAAGGGTCCTCTCCAAGGGGTGAAGCACATAATTTGGGATACCCTATCTGTAGAAGTTACTAAATTCAGACACTATTTGAATTTTATTGATGATCAAAGCGTATTGATAAATCTGGCCAATCAGAGACTAAAGCTAGTAAATGAAAATATGGAGAGGAAACCCCTTGCCACAGCCCAGAACACGTTGAATTTTTTAAATTCATTAACATATCAAAAGGTGCATGATATAGGAGTAAAGGACAGAATAGCAATGGTGCTATGGGCTAAAAAGTTTATCCATAAGCATCAGTTAATGAAGACGGTCTAGGACAAAACTGATGAAATGATTTCACAAGTTAATGGCTTCAAACAGGCTTTCAGGGAACTATTTGAGGACAGCCTGCCTTCCTTTTGGGATGAGGAAGGTCGAATGTTTTCTCAAGAACACTATCACAGCCTATTACTTCAAAGCCACATGGACCATTCCAAATTTGACGATCTGGAAAAAGGGCTGACAGGGAAGGTTATTGTGGATAAGCTGACGGAGGATTTCGAGATACTACGAAGTTCCTGATCATTAGTGGTGGATTACCTAAGGTGTCATATGAAGCTTACATGGAGCTGGAGGTGTCAATTTGAGAGATGATGGAATATGATATTCCAAGCGCGGAGCAATGGAGAGCCATAGAGAGATTCGTGAAAACGAAGTACATCCTTCACTCATGAAGACAGGTGTTGCGCGCTAAGGAGCTGCTTGGACGAGGGCATGTTATCAAGTTGATTTTAACTTAATGATATGTTAGGATCGAAGCTGTAGTTTATTCCTAAGAGTTAGGAATTTAGTTACAAGACTTTGATTAAGCCGGTCATTCAGTTATAAATATTCTTGGAAGATGAATCAATTTATGTATATATTTGCATCTATTTTATTTGATGGGGGTTGGAACCCATCTTGTTGTTGAATGATTTTGCAGACATATATTTTTTAATAACAAAGCGAATGCATAAGAGTTATCATAGATTCCTGTGTCATTTACATTGCAGTCTGTATTTCTTTCCTTATGTGATTGTGTTTTCCAGTGTAACACTTCATTCTGTTTTTCTTCATATCTGAAACACGGTGTTGGATAGTTATAATTCATAATGTTTATGCTCTGATTATCATTTCAGATATTTTATACATTCTTCTGCTAAAGTTGATATAGAACTCATCTTTGATGCTTTGTATTAATGGGTTGTTCATTGTTTCTTCTGCCCCACTTGAACTAAATGAATGACTGTGATGAAATGGTTATCTCACCTTTGATAAACTTGTGCATATGTCTTTGTGATATCTTTATGTATATGTGACCCCATTTCCCAATGGTTATTTGTTGTTTCAACCATCTATACAAATCTTTGAGTGTTGGTTTATATTTGGTCTTGTTAAATCTGTATTGAGAGATCCCTCTCTGGAAGAAAAACCAGTTTCTTTCTAAAGTGGTTTTGCTGTTACCTTTGGATTTACCTTTACAACCTGGGTACATTCTGAGTGCTAACAAATTGGCGTCATTGCCGGGGAACGAGAGTGCATATCTTCCCTAGGAGAACGATAGTGTTTAAAGAAAAAATTTCTGTGGGCAAAAAGGAATTTTTAACAATAAAGAAGGTTGTATATTTGCCCTGGCGACTCCATTGTGAAACTTTTTCAGAAGTTAAGGAGTCATTCTGGCTTCGAGAAGACACACATGAGGTAACTCTGATACCGAAGTCTTGAAAAGTTTTGAAGACCTATAAAAGCTATTTAAAATAAAAAATAAAGAAAAGTTAGGTTTTCCTTTGTTTGGCGCATCATCATCTCAAGATTCTCATATTGATCCAGAATGGGAGGTTAATGCTGGAAAGAGTCTGTTGAGAACTAAATCTGAGTCTGACCTTAAGAATACTAAGTTTAATCCTCGTATGTTAGAATCTTATTTATTGGATTCCCTCTAGAGAGATTTACAACAAACCACGAAAGTTGAAACATTTACCTCTCAAAATACTCAAAGCTCTTCAGTTCCTGTGAATCCACCTAGACCAATGGCAGCCATATTTGCTCCTTTGCGTTTTCCTGCTTTATTACATGATCTTCCTCAGAATTATTCCCAAAGAATTTCTTTATTTGATGGAGAAGGTGACATAACCGCAAAACAGCATGTTTCCAAGTTTGAAGATTTTATTGACCTAGAAGAAGTTGATTATCCAGATGTTAAAATGTGGTTATTTGCCCAAAGTTTGTCAGGTGAGTCAAAGAAATGGTTTAAAGATTTTCCAAATGGGTCTATAATGAATTTTCAGGCCTTCCAAAATGCATTTCTACGTAGTTGGGATGATAATCAGAACCCTTTGCAGCTCTTATCTCAGTATAACAGTCTCAAAAAAGGAGGTTTTGAATCTGTTCATGAATTTTCCAGTAGGTTCATGAGGGTTTATAATTCCATTCGGGAAGATGTAAAACCTTATATAGCCACTGCTAAACTACATTATGCTGGGGCTTTTGATAATGATTTTGCATTTTCATTAAGGGAACAAAAATCAGCAACTCTTGCTGCCATGTTTACAAATGCTCTTGAAGTAGAAGCAAATATGATGGCAAGTGGAAAGATGAAACACAGAGATATTGATCAAAGGAAAAAGGAATAAAATTTGCCTTCTGCTTCTGCTTCTTCTTCTACTAATGATATCAAATTTGAAATGATGTTGAAAACCATGGAAAAGTTGATGGACATATTAACCATGGACAATAGGGGGTTCAATAGAGAACAAGCTGATCCTCAAATTAGGAATCCTAATTTCAGAAGACTGAATCCTCCTGTTCCTCCCCAAAACCGACAGAGAGACCTGAGAAATCCAAGGAATCAGGAGGAATAGCAAATCCATCCACCATTTCCTGCGAATTATGTTGCTGATGAAGAATATCCCGCTGAAAATGAGATTCATCTTTTTGGAGAGCAGGATTCAGAGATATATCTTACTGAAGAAGAACATAACATGTTCGAACAGGAAGGAGGGGATGAAGAATTTGGAAAAGAGATAGAGTTGTATCAAATGGGTTATTTACACGCTATGGATGATGTGCAGAGGAAAATTAGATTAAGAAAAAAGGAAGTCCTCATAAATAACGGGAAGGCAAACCCAAATCAACCTTCCACTAGTTCTTTGAATGCATAAAGGGGAAAAGAACTACAAAAAGAGTCTTTTGTAAATAAAGAGGTTGAAAATGATGTACAAAGAGATAAAATAATGAAGCAGGTGGCTCCAGTTGATGTGGAAAGAATTGGTTCTGGATTTAATTTACAAAATGAACTTTCAAAGCTAAAAATCTCTGTTCCATTTAATGAGTTATTAAGAAACACCGAATACAGAAATACTATCACAAAAATGGTTAAAAGTCAAGAGGAATGGCAATCTGACATTTTAGAGTTGAACGATGATAATCCTGCTATTTCGTTTGGGTTAAAGGTTGAAAATTTAGAAAGTGAAGAAGTCCCTCCTTTCTATTTGAGTTTAAATGTGCATGATAAGGTGGTCCACAATGCTATGCTAGACTCAGGAGCATCACATAACCTAATGCCGAAAGGAGTGGTAGAGAATTTGGGATTGGAAGTAACAAGACTTTATAAAGATTTGTACTCATTTGATTATAAAAGAGTAAAATGCCTTGGTTTGATTAAAGATATGGTGGTAACCCTAAATAAATTTCCATCTAAAACTATAGTCATGGATGTGGTAGTGGCAGATATTCCACCTAAGTTCGGGGTATTGTTGTCAAGATCTTGGACTTCCAAGTTGAAAGGTAGTTTATAGATGGATATGTCATATGCTACAATTCCTATTCGAGATGGGAGCAGAAGATTATATAGTGAAAAAAGAACTCCTTATGTAGTAAGCAGTCAAGATAAACCTGAGATTCACCACATATATGCTGTTGATACTGATTTGGGGTATTCTATTTTCTTTAATGATGCTGTCCCACATGATTTAGAAGAGGCATTGCAGAAGAAGTCTGGGGAAAATAAGGAAAAGGAAGTGATGGAATAGGATGCTTTGGAAGCTAAACAAAAAAGGGAAGGCCAGTGGATTATGTACTTTGATGGATCTGTTGCAAAAATAGGTGTTGGAGCCGGTGTGTATATAATTTCTCCTATTCGTGATTTCAAAGCTTTATCATATAAATTAACATTTGAATGCACAAATAATGTGGCAGAATATGAAGCTTTATTATTGGGATTGCATGCTTTGAAATATTTGGGAGCTCAAAAAATAAGGGTGTTAGGAGATTAAGAGTTGGTGATAAATCAAGTAAATGAGAGCTATCAAACCAGGAATCCTCGGATGAGGGCTTATAGAAATGAAGTATGGGATATGTTTGGTAACTTATTTACTGAGCATACAATTCAGGTAGTCCCCAGACATGAAATTTTGGTAGTTGATTCTTTAGCTATGGCCACTGGAAAATTTGAAACCCCTGTTGCTGGTCAGAGGGAATATCAGGTGGAAATTGTGAATAGACCGTCCATTCTTGATAATTCCAAATATTGGCAGGTGTTCGAAGATGACATGCAGATCAGAAGGTTCCTAGAACTCTCAGGAGAATTTGTGAATACTCCTATTGATATCGAAAATGACAATGAAGAGAGTATTCAAGACGATGAAGAAATTGGTGCTGAAAAGTTAAAGGGAACCCTAGGAGGTAAACATATTATCCAATTAAAAAATAATTTCATACCAAGAGGTCTGATTCCTTTGGAAAAACTTTTTGATCAGAATGATGTTGCTAAAAATCCAAAATTAAAGCCTGTTGAGAATGCTGTTGAAGATAGGAATATTGGCACTAAAGAGAATCCTAAGATTGTGAAATTATCCAAGAAATTGCCTGAAAAAGAAAAGGAAGAATATGTGAAATTAATGAAAAAATACACTGATGTATTTGCTTGGAGTTATGAAGACCTTAAGGAGTATGATACATCTATCATGTAGCATACCATTCCTATAAATCCTGGAGAAAAACCTTTCAAACAGAAGCTCAGAAGGATAAACCCTAAGTTGCTTCCTATTATTGAGAAGGAAATTAAGAAATTATTCGATGCCAAGATCATTGTAACTCTAAGATTTTCAAAGTGGGTTGCAAATCTGGTTCCTGTTAGAAAAAAGAACGGAGAAATTAGGCTGTGTATATATTTCTGGAACTTGAACAAAGTCTCTATGAAGGATAATTATCCTCTACCAAAGATGGACCATATATTGCAAAAATTAGTCGGAGCTTAAAGAATTTCAATGTTGGACGGTTTTTCTGGCTATAACCAGATCAAAGTATTATCTGAAGATCAAGAAAAAACTATCTTTACTACACCTTGGGGCACTTTTATGTATGCAAAGATGCCTTTTGGCTTAATGAATGCAGGAGCTAATTTTCAGCGAGCTATGGACATTGCTTTTGCAGGGGAAATTGGGAAATTTGTAGTAATCTACATGGATGATATCATAGTCTATTCAAAATCTGACAGAGAACATCTGCATCATTTAGAGAAAGTTTTCATGAAATGTAGGAAGTTTGGTATATCGTTGAATCCAAAGAAGTCCAATTTTTCATTGGAAGAAGGAAAATTGTTGGGCCATATAATTTCAAAAGATGGAATAAAAATTGATCCTGAAAGGGTGAGTGCAATTTTGAAAGTAGATGAACCCAGGAGTAAAAAAGATATACAATCATTCTTGGGACAGGTAAATTTTTTGAGAAGGTTTGTGCCAAGTTTTGCTGAGATCTTAATGAATATCACAAATATGTTGAAGAAGGGCCACGAGATAAAATGGAATGTGGAAGCTAGCCTAGTCCTTTTGGGAAATCAAGAAAGCAATATTAGAGGCCCCTGTGTTGGTGAGTCCAGATTTTACCAAAGATTTCTCAGTATTTTCATACGCTTCAGAATATACTATAGCAGCAGTTTTATTACAGAAAAATGATGAGAATTTGGAACAACCCATAGCATTTTTTAGCAAAATGTTGAGGGATGGAGAATTGAAATATGACATTATGGAGAAGCAAGCTTATGCCTTGGTCAAAGCATTGAAGGATTTCAGAGTGTATATTCTGCATTCACATATAATTGCACATGTTCCAACTGTTGCAGTAAAAGGAATTTTGACACAACCAGATCCAGAAGGCAAAAGAGAGAAATGGATTGCTACATTGCTGGAGTATGATATAGAAATAAAACCCACCAAGTTGATTAAAGGACAAGGATTAGCTAAAATGATGGCTAATTCAAATTGTGAGGCTTTGCAAATTAATTTCCTATCTCACCAAGCTAATCAGTGAGAGACAGAAGTGGAAGTAATGGCTGATTTTGTGGCGTCTCCATGGTATTCTGATATTGTATATGTCCTTTGAAATTTACAAGCACTAGAAGGATTGAGTAAGTCAAGGGCCCGGTCCATAAAATTGAAAGCTGCTAAATTTTGTATTTTAAATCAGTATCTTTATTGGAAGGACCCCGGAGGAGTGTTGCTGAACTATCTTTTGGAAAATGAAGCTTAGCATACAGTCAAAGAATTTCATAAGGGAGATTGTGGAGGACATCATTCTTGGAAAGAGACTGCAAAAAAAATTCTAAGAGTAGGTTATTATTGGCCTACATTATTTTCAGATGTGTATAAAGAAACCAGTAAGTGTCATCAATGCCAAATTTTCGATGGAAAGAGGAAAGTGCTTCCTCTCCCTTTGAATCCGATAGCAGTAGAAGCTCTTTTCCAGCAATGGGGTTTGGATTTTATTGGTGAAATAAACCCAAATTCATCAGGACAACACAAATGGATTTTGACAGCTACAGATTATTTTACAAAATGGATTGAAGCTATCCCCACCAGAAGAGCCACTGAAACTATAATCATGGAATTTCTTGAGGAAAATATATTGGCTCGTTTCGGATGCCTCAGAAGAATAGTAACAGACAATGCAACTGCATTCAAATCCAAGAAAATGATTGATTTCTGTCACAAGTATCATATAATCCTCAATCATTCAACTGCCTATTATCCACAGGGAAATGGGTTAGCTGAATCTTCAAATAAAAGCTTAGTAAGGATCATCAGGAATTTTTTGGAAGATAATAAAAGGTCCTGGAATACCAAGCTCAAGTATGCTCTATGGGCCGACAGAATTAGTACCAAGAGGGCGATTGGCATGTCTCCATTCCAACTGGTGTACGGAACTGAGGTCATTTTTCCAACATCGTTAGGCATTCCAGTTATGAGATATTTCCAAGATCAGCAAGAAGAAACAAATCAAATGCAAAGGAGGATAAACCAGATTATTGAGCTGGAAGAACAAAGGAGTAAGGCTTATGACAAGGTGTAGTTACATCAAGAAAAAATTAAAAATACCTTTGACAGAAGAATCAAAGAAGAACAATTCCAGATTGACGATTTGGTCTTGAAGTGGGATGCTCCTAAAGAAGACAAACATGGGAAATTTGATCATATGTGGGTAGGTCCTTATGTTGTTGTTGGATACAGAGGACAAAACGCATTTCTACTAGAATATCTGAACGGGGTTCCTCTGGAAAGCAACCCTATCAATGGAAGATATCTGAAACATTACATGTCCTAAGGAGGAGGGTAAAATTTGTATTATAGCTTGTAAATAACTATTTTCTTTGCTAAGTCAACACGGATGGTAGGCTGAATGTATTTGAAGCCCGTGGTGAAGGCCCTAAGATTCAGGAAGCATACCATTCCTTTCTAAAAAGAAAAAACAATATATCCACAAAATACAAAGGATAAGTTTTTTGGAAGTTATTACGAAGATTGATAACAGGCACCTGGTCTACGAGTTATTTGATACCTCACAGGGAGGATATCATCCCTAGATGGAGCCAGCTGTTAACACCATTATTTAGCAGGGGAGAAAAGAGACCATGGTGGGGAGGAAATAATGGTTACTTGTCAAAATTTGGTTAAAATTTATAGTATAAGAGTAGGACAAAGGGCGAATGAGCAGTGAATTGTCACGGGATCCAACGATGCAAAGCGGAAAAGTGGGGATCAATGGCTTGTAATGTGTTCACTTCACGAAGATGCGAGAAAGATAAAGGCATGTGGAAGGTTTAATGAGATGTGAAGATCAATGATCGTCGATCCAGTGCAATGAAATCTACGGTCTTGGTGAACTCCGCCCTGAGAACTTGCACGCTTGATAAAACAAAGGAGCCCAGTGGAATTGAGTACGTGTCACTTGATCCAACGGCTGGCAAATAAAGGTGAATTACATCAATGATTAGGGATGAATCCAGAGAGGGAATTTACACGGTAGTTGGAGGTAAAAGGTGGTAGCGAAATGCAAACCACTATACACGTGGTCGATTGTGGTCTATTCCGAAGGCAAAAGCGGTTTGGTGGAAACCGCTAAAGGGGGGCCTCCAGAGTGGGGTCCTATATAAACGAAGTTGACTTGTTCACTGATTATTTTATTGGTGCTAGACAAATGAAAAAGACCTGCATGCTCGTCAACCTTTAACTTCCAATTTTGAACACACGCAGCCACAGTAACAGGTAAGGCTCAAACACCCATAATTCATCCATCTAATTACCAGTATCGACTGAATTATGGACCAAAGTAAAGAATTGCAAGGGTTTGGTTGTATTTTGGATGACAGAGAAGACTATCTGGTCGATAGGGACAGAGGAGTGTGTGACCCTTTCCTGTCCATAGGAAGTGTATCAGTCAGTAAAGAGAGGTTGTGGCAGTACAATTCACAGGGAAATGATGTCTTAAATGTTTGTAAATCATTTTTATATTATTTTGTTGTCGAACAAACTTTGCATTTTCCCGAGTTCGCAGAATGGTGTGTGGTTAATTATTCCCCTTCTTAGAGAGTCATTGTGAGTCAGTCTACATCTCGAATACTCTGTAAAGTTAATGCCAAAGTCATCCGTGAAAACCTAAACCTGCCTGACAATTACCCTGACTATCGTGAACCTATAAATGAGTCCATTCTTACTGAATTGTATAAAAATTGTAGAGCTGAAGTTCGTTGTGAATTCCTGTCCAATATCTTGAAATATGGTTAGTCATTAGATGGTTTTTTCCTGCCATACAATGTTCGTATTTTCAAAGATGAAGTTTAGTTAGTGGTGTCCTTAGTCTGTCAAATCTTGGGTCTTGATGATGATTGCCGCGTAAATTGAGTCATCCTAGGTTTTCTATTAAAAATAATTTCATTAAGTTCTGAGTCTCAGTTAGTTCCTGTACTCAGTCTTGATGAATACTTGGCAGAAGCAATACATCTTCAATTGAGTGAATTCCCAAAGGTCAGATTTTTCAGGTTTCAGAATTATTTACTAAACATGTTGTTGTGTTCAAATGTCACCGAACTGCAGTTTTTAAACACCATGTTTTCTTCAGATTTGCCCAAGCAAATCAACATGTTTTAATTTTCCAATTCAATCATGTCAAAAATTTACAAGATGTTATTTGATGAAGTGCTACCCCAGGTGTTAGAAGAGATGAAATGCATGATGCAATCCTCACCTGAGGATCGAGTCGGAGATTGGTTTCTGTATAGGAATTCCATTGTTTTGAGGGTATATGGATTTACTAGGGAACCATATAAGTTACCTGCTTTCCTCACTCCCAGAGTTTTTGCATTAGAATTTATGAGGAAAAGGTTGCATTCAGAGGAAGAACATTTTGGGGCCTTTAAGAAATCTTCAAATATAAAATTCCCGCTTAAAGTTGGTTCTTTTATTTTCAAAAATAAAGGTGCCTTGATGTTCATAGAAAAATTGCTGGAGAGTATGGAATTCCAAAAAGATTTAAAGGTAAATTATGATCCCCATCATATAATTTCCCTGAGAAAGCAAGCAAACAAAAACAAGCCATTTGACCACCAAGTTATTGAAGGCCTGAGTGAGACAGCCAATTTGTCTCATTTTGCAGAAATTCCAAGATCTGATGAAAGTGCAAGTGTTATACTAGTTACAGCATCTCAAGTGATGGAAGGTCCTAATATTTTGATTAAGATGAGTCTGTCCGAAATTGAAAGCATGGAAGTAGATGAAGATGGGTCACACAAAAAGGAAAAATTGTTTCAAGTTGGTGGAGTTTTAAGTGAAGAGATTTCAGAGGATTTAAAGGGAGTTTCTTTAGTTCCAACAAAATCTGTACAGGTAAATTAGTTTTCTTTTAAAAGTGTAGAGAGTTCAGAATCAAGCCCAAGTTTTAATACCAAAGAGGAACTCATGGCTAGTTATATGGATAAACGAAAATAGTCCTTAGAAGAGATAAGAAATTTACTCCCACAGGTAAGGAGTTTAAACAATCCAAAAACCTCCTTGATTTCTACCAGAGATATAGAAAGAAATACCTTCAAATTGGCCATGGTAAATGATAAAAAGATGTCAGAGATGGAAGTAAGATTGGACAAGATTAGTGTACCCGACAAGATATAGCTACATAAGCAAACAAGTGACATTATTTATTCAGATCTATTGCAAGCTATAGTGAGAATCAATAAGCTACAAATTTTGGTAGATAAGTTAGAGGTTCAGTTAAAAAATGAAAAAGTTGAAAATAAGGCCAATTCCATTCAAATTAAAAAGCTACAAGCAGATATTATCAGTTCAGGAAATGAAAGAAATAACACCCAAGCAATCAGAAGAATGCTAGAAGAAAAGGACAACGCCCTCCAAGTGTTGAAGAAAAAGTTGAAGATCCCAAGCACAGAGCATGTTCAATCATCCGAATTATTGGCATTGCAAGAAGAGAAAGACAAGACCCACCAAGAGATGATGGAACATGAAGGAAGAGCTGTCAAATTACAAGAGGAAAAAGACAAATGGGAAACTGAACGGAGTGAGCTGATATCGCAAATCTCCCTGCTGAAAAAGGACCAAAATGATGAAAAAGAGATCATGGAGGAATTGATGAGTCAGACTCCGACTGATGAGGACCTGTCTATTATAAATATTGAGAAACCATTAAATGATTTTTCTGCAGATGATTTGTTAGTACCTATCTCCTAAGTCAGCCTAAAGGATGAAGAAATAAAAGAGTTGAAGGTGAAAAATGAAAAGATCAAGTCCGAGTTAGCCAAGATGACAGAAAATAAAAATAAAATATTGCAAGACAGAAATCAGCTACAAAAGAAATTCAATGAATTGAAAGAAAGAAACATTGGAAAGGGTCCTCTCCAAGGGGTGAAGCACATAATTTGGGATACCCTATCTGTAGAAGTTACTAAATTCAGACACTATTTGAATTTTATTGATGATCAAAGCATATTGATAAATATGGCCAATCAGAGACTAAAGCTAGTAAATGAAAATATGTAGATGAAACCCCTTGCCACAGCCCAGAATGCGTTGAATTTTTTAAATTCATTAACATATCAAAAGTTGCATGATATAGGAGTAAATGACAGAATAGAAATGGTGCTATGGGCTAAAAAGTTTATCCATAAGCATCAGTTAATGAAGATGGCCCAGGACAAAACTGATGAAATGATTTCACAAGTTAATGGCTTCAAACAGGGTTTCAGGGAACTATTTGAGGACAATCTTCCTTCCTTTTGGGATGAGGAAGGTCAAATGTTTTCTCAAGAACACTATCACAGCCTGTTAGTTCAAAGCCGCATGGACCATTCCAAATTTGACGATCTGGAAAAAGGGATGACAGGGAAGGTTATTGTGGATAAGCTGACGAAGGATTTCGAGATACTACAGAAGTTCCTGATCATCAGGGGTGGATTTCCTAAGGTGTCATATGAAGCTTACATGGAGCTGGAGGTGTCAATTCGAGAGATGATGGAATATGATATTCCAAGCGCGGAGCAATGGAGAGCCATAGAGAGATTCAAGAAAACGAAGTACATCCTTCAATCATGAAGACAGGTGTTGCGCACTAAGGAGCTGCTTGGACGAGGACATGTTATCAAGTTGATTTTAACTTAATGATCTATTAGGATCGAAGCTGGAGTTTATTCCTAGGAGTTAAGAATTTAGTTACAAGACTTTGATTAAGCCGGTCATTCAGTTATGAATCTTCTTGGAAGATGAATCAATTTATGTATATATTTGCATCTATTTTATTTGATGGGGGTTGGAACCCATCTTGTTGTTGAATGATTTTGCAGACATATATTTTTGAATAACAAAGCAAATGCATAAGAGTTATCAGAGATTCCTGTGTCATTTACATTGCAGTCCGTATTTCTTTCCTTATGTGATTGTGTTTTCGAGTGTAACACTTCATTCTGTTTTTCTTCATATCTGAAACACAGTGTTGGATAGTTAGAATTCATAATGTTTATGCTCTGATTATCATTTCAGATATTTTATACATTCTTCTGCTAAAGTTGATATAGAACTCATCTTTGATGCTCTGTATTAATGGGTTGTTCATTGTTTCTTCTGCCCCACCTAAACTAAATGAATGACTGTGATGAAATGGTTATCTCTCCTTTAATAAACTTGTGCATATGTCTTTGTGATATCTTTATGTATATGTGACCCCATTGCCCAATGGTTATTTGTTGTTTCAACCATCTATACAAATATTTGAGTGTTGGTTTATATCTGTTCTTGTTAAATCTGTATTGAGATATCCCTCTTTGGAAGAAAAACCAGTTTCTTTCTAAAGTGGTTTTGTTGTTACCTTTGGATTTACCTTTACAACCTGGGTACATTCTGAGTGCTAACAAGGATAGTCTTCAAAGTTTTATCAACAGCCTCGACTTGACCGTTTTCTTGAGGATAGAAAGAAGATGAATGTTCTTGTCTAAATCCTAGCATAGTGGTCAATTCAGTCATCATGCTATTTTGGAAATGACTGCCATGGTCAGTGCCAATCACTTTAGGTATACCGAATCATGCAATAATTTGATTGAACATGAAAAAAGTTACAGTTTCCCCATCAGCTTTAAAGGTGGGCATTTCCTCTGCCCATTTCGTAAAATAGTCCACAGTGACAATGATATATTTGTGCCCCCCAGCCGAGGCTGGGTTACATGTCACGTAATCAATCCCCGACTTCATGAAGGGGCCCACTGAGATGAACAGAAATAATGGAGTGGGATGTGACCGCATTTTTCTTGTGTAAAGCTGACAAGGATGACAGTGCTTCACTACTTCCACACAATCTTTAAAGACTGTGGGCCATAAATAACCGGCACGTAATATCTTCTAGGCCATTGTTAACCCAGATAAATGACCCCCACAGACTCCACTATGGGCATCATTTAGAACAATATCCACTTCCTCATGGGTAAGACATAGACGTAAAACAAAATATACCCCCATAAGGTATAAAGTATCTCTTATGATGAGGTAGTTCTTGGCATGTAGGCGTAGTTTACATCGTTCTTACCACGAGAAAGTAGTAGGATACTTCAAAGTCTGGAGATAGATAAGTATATCTCTGTACCAGGGGTCAGAGGTGGAAATAAAAAAGATGTGCTCATCTGGGAATGCGTCTTCTTCAATTGCTATGTCCTATGCTACTGGAAATTCTGCAATAAGCTCAGCAAAAAATAAGGATTTGGCAGATTGAAAATCCAAGTCAAACTCTTGGAGAATGAATATCCATTTGTTGAATTTGCCTCCAACTATCCGTCAGGACAAAACATATTGAAAAGGATTAACATCTTCTACTGCCATCGTAGTCCTTAGTAAGATGTAGTGATGTAACCTCTGAACAACATAAACAGCTACTAAGGCCAACTTATTGACATGAGAGTACCTTAGTTCAGGTTCGGCTAAAGAATGAATAAGATAGTAAATGACATGCTCTTGGATCTTATCATCCTCCTGGACTAGGACTACCCCTATGGTCGACTCAGACACGGCCAGATACAATATAAAATCCCTAGAGTAATCTAGCAGACGCAATAATGGTGTTGACAACAAAGCTTTTTTCAATGCCTCAAATGCGAGTTGTGCAGTTTCTTCCCATACAAATGGGGTGTCCTATTTTAACAAGCGCGTGAAACCCTTAGTATTCTTGGCATAGTTTACAATGAAACGTCAAAGAAAATTGGACTTTCCCTGCAGGCTCTAAAACTGCCTAATAGAACAAGGAGGAGGCATATTTACAATGGTCTCAACTTTTAAAGGATCCACCTAAATGCCTTTGTTAGAGACAATGAATCTGAGCAATCTCCCTGACTCGAAATAGAACACACACTTGTGGGGATTCAAGCGAATTTTATAGTATCTACATCATTCAAAAATCAAATGTAAGTGATCTCGATGGTCAATCCTCTTCTGAGAATGTGCAGGAAGATCATCAAGGTAGGGTTCAACAATGGATTTAATATCATGAAAGGCAAAATTCATTGCCCGCTAAAAGGTTGCCCCAACATTTTTCAATCCAAAGGGCATTTTCTTGTACGCGAAGGTACCCCAAGGACAAATGAAAGATGTTTTATGTTGGTCTTCCTGTTTAATTTGAATTTGATTATATCCAGAGAAACCATCCATAAATGAAAAGACTTCACTTCCCACATAAGCATCAATAATTTGATCTATAAATGGCGTGGGATAGTTGTCCTTAGGACAAGATTTGTTTAAATCTCTAAAGTCAGTACAGATGCTTATGGTCCCTTGCTTTTTATCAACAGGAACAGGGTTGGATACCAATTCCGTCAAAGCTATGGGATAAATAAAACTGACTTTCAGCAGATTTTCCACTTCATCCTTCACTGTCGTCTCTTTACACAGGTTAACAGGTCTCAACTTTTTTCGAACAAGTTTAGCGTCAGGGTATGTTCAGATCTCGTGCTCAATTATAGATGGATCAATGCCTGGCATCTCCTCATATGACTAGGCAAAAACGTCGTGGAACTCCTTAAACAAGTATGTATAGATTGCAATCTCCTCAGGAGAGAAGTTTGCGCTGATATGTATATTTTCCACAATGTCAGGATTTACAGAGATGTTGATAGGGATGGTAGCGAAAATATTTTCCATATTCCCCTCAGCAAACATTCCTTCCCTTGGTAAGGGATTAATGGGAATATCAACATCGTCTTCCAGTCTCATATGAAACTCTTGATTGTCTATCCTGCTTAACTCTGGAAGAAAATAGGATCGATGGTGAAGATCTTCACAGACCTTATCTCCTCTACACATGGCTTCCAGAATGGCTTCATCAGAAGGTAAAACCATATCTAAACAATCTGTAGAATGAAAAGAATTTTCTGCCCAAGCAGGCAGATAGACTTCTTCTTGTTCCTCTGGGATAGTGAGGGGGACCAGAATGGGATCAACATCGGTATTGGTGATATCTTGAAAAGCCACTTCTGCTGCCGATAAGGGCACTTCAGGTTCAAGGTGGGAAGGGAGAACCCAAGGATTAATCCTATCAACAACCGTAGCTATGGACTTCCCCACACAAGTAGAACCTATATAATTAATAGGAGATGGAAAATCAAATGTGCCCATCAATGATGGGTACATTCCAACCCCTAAGCTCTATGAATCAGGTTTGACCTGATCAACCAATGGCATAGTGAACTCATTAGATTACATGCGGCCTTTTCGAGTAAAATTGAGTTGGTCAACAGTAACCAACTTCCCTTCGTGTGGAAACACTACCACCCGAAAGACGGTTGATGTAATAGCAGACATGGCATAAGTCCAGCTTCTTCCCAAGAGAAAATTATAGTCCAAAGGTGCATCAATCACCTCCACCTCAACATACACCTCTTTCCCTGCCAGCTTAATTTCAAAAGCTTGTAGGATACCATGCGAATGAAATGACCTTCCATCAAAAGCAGTAAGCAGGTTGTTTTACAAGACCAGTTGTGGGGATCCGAGAGCTTTCCAACACGATAAGGACATAACACATGTAGAAGCACCCTCATCGAAAACTACCCTTCCAATGGTCTTTCCACCATGGATGACATCTATCGACAAGGCTACATGATATGGTAGGCAAATTTTGACATCAGACAAATTAAATTTCACCATGAGACTTGATGAGTCCATACTGCTTAACGCTGCTAAGAGTGCATCCCGTTGGGCGGGACAACTCTGTAACACCTCTAAAGCTGACGTTGCACAACATGTCTGGGCTAAGTCTTTAACTATGGAGTAGTTTGTTGCGGCCCTAGCATTAGGATTATGAAAATTCTTCTTAAAGACACCTTTTGGTATCTTGGGCATAATTTCTGTAGGTTTCTCAATCGTGAGAGGGTTAGAAGTTTCACCTATGGACTTACCCTTCTCCGAGGTCTCTTTTTCATAGTTCTTATTCCTGGTCTGTAATAAAGTTTGAGATCGAAACATGTTGATATAATTGGGGTCAGGGGCATTTGGAGTGCCCCCTGCTACATTTGAAGCTGAAGCAGAATTCTGTCCCAAGGGAAATGGAACCTTCAAGACAGCCAGTTGTTGAGATTTTAACAGCTTCTGAGCTTATTCCATAAGGGGAAAAAGATGGGTGAGGTGATCTTCATGGCACAACTTACATGGGAATTTTACCTTCTTCTTTTCTTTCTTGCCCCCATCAACATTTTTTGCAGGTTTTTGCTTGTTTTGATTTCCCTCCCCTTTCTTTCCTCTCTTCTTTTTCCCACCAGGCTACTGATTTCCCTTTTGAGAGGTTTGTGCAAAAACATTTGAATTTTGGGGTAAGGGGGTAGCCTTTTCTACCTCTGCTGTAGAATGTTTGACGGACAGCTAATGGAGCTATTTGGCCAAAGATTCTATAGTGGGAGAATTAACGGAACCAACCACACCATCGACATGGGGTTCAGGATTAGGTTTCTCTGCATCGTGTGTTGGCCTCGGTGCCTCAAGGATAATCTCATACAAGATCCCATACTGAGAATATATCAAATATAGTTGTTGGGCCCTGAGGATAGCTTCTTCCTCATTCATCACTCCTAAAGTAGATACGTCCTTAGATATATAAGGCAATAGGGATTTAAGGAACCATTCTAATAAGAACTCAAGAGGAATAGTGGCTTTAATAAGGCTCTTCCACCTCCTCCACTCTTGGATGTGATCCAAGATATGGGTGGCCTTGTTTTGCCGAAAGGTAGATAACAAGTTTGTTCCGAAATCATATTGGACAGGAATATGGAAGTGACTAAGGAATGTGTTAGCCAAGCCCCAAAAACTGCTAAACACAGCAGAAGGCAACTCAATGTACTATTTTGTTGTAGTACTCGTCAATGTTCTTTGGAATAGCCTCAACCGAACTGAATCTCCGTTCAGTGAGTTGGAAGAGCACCATAAATGAAAAGTGGTGGCATGAGCCCCAGGATCTTCACATATTTTTCCTTCGAATTTTGAGATGTCTGAAGGCAACTTGGTAGGGACATATGGCCAGGAGGGATCACGCCTCACCAGTTCAATCATCAGTTTAGACAAATCTGGCAAGTTTAACATTGCTAGGAAAGGAAGCTTAGGTCTAACCGAAGCACTAAAAGTACCATTTTGGGGATTAGAGGGACCTGCCCCTATGTTCCCCTATGTGAAGGTGGGGTTTCCCCATGCTGCTAGTTGTGAATTGGATCGGTTGCTTTGAAAAGAGTTCCATCCATAAGCCACATGATTGTTTGTGTAAGGTGCAGTATAAGAGGTTCTGGCTGCCCCAATAGAAACTGGGGTTTGAAATACTGGAGCAGGTATCCCTCTGCTAAAAATCGAAAAGGGAGAGCTCATGAACGGAGCAGAAACCGTAGTTTGGAAACCTTGACAATAAGGGTTAGTGTTTCCAAACTGCACCCCTACATAAGAGGGCGATGGGCCTACATATGGAGTGGATAGGGGAATGTGCCCCCCATTCCAAGGAAATCCTTGGACAAAAGCTGAGGATCCTATAGGACCACTCTGGGCAGTGTGTGTGAAGGAGGTTGGAACTAGAGGTACACTAAGAATCCCAGTGACCATACCACCAGAAGCACCTGCTAGGCTTGTGGCAGCCAACGGTTGAACCACTCAGCTCCCTAGAGTTAAGGGTGTAGTAGGTATGCTTGTTCTAGGGGTACTTACCAGGGTAGGTAGCACCCTTTCAACTGGAGTGGCTGATGTGAAGGTAAAAAAACTTTCTCCTGCAGTAGACATTATCTTGCCCACAGGGACACCAATCATGGGTGGATCAAAAGGACGAACCCGAATGATCACAGGATTGTTTAATTCAGTTAGAGGTGTATTAAAATTCCTTGCAAACTCATTAGCCTACAAGTCTTCTATCTCAACTATTTTGAAATTAAGATGGTTTGCCCTAAGTTTTGGCTCACCCGGAACTTCGTTAACTCCTATCGGTTCAAAAGAACCGTATGCGTCCAATTTCTGCCTTTGAGGGGGAGGTGGAGGTTCCAAAGTAATGAGTGGAGGAAGGTTTTGCAAACTTCATGACCTTCTTATAGGTTGGTCCTCCACGATTGTAAATTTGACTTTTCAAACCCTAAGGTCGGCTAAACACAAACAAACCACAGAGCAATCACTACAAAAATTCCTAAGTCTCAACAGTCAGAAAGGATAAAATATATGCTTTCCTGAAGAAAGTTGAAAGACAGTTTCTTGGCGTCCTTGAAGAGGTTCTTAGGAACAAGCGGAGGAATCACCCACCGCCCTCCTACACTTTCAACAAGGGTTACCTTCAGAGCCCGTCCAAGGTGAACCAGAAATAGCCTTCTGGTTTACCTGTGTATGAACCCTAGATGTCAAGAGACTAGAAGCTACCTTAACTATACCAATAGTCTGGGGGGACAGTCACAAGCCTGATTCATACACATGGGCAAGGTAGTTGAGCCCGAAAATCTGTCTAGGACAGGATCCCCAGATGCGTATAAACCTTGGTTTACGTTTCGACAAGGAATCAGAGGGTTATCTCCTCAGTCTAATGCCTCCACGCGGCCTCGTGCTTGACACCCATTTGAGAGGAGATTCCCAGATACTATCGATAAATAGAAGGATTCACCTATTGATTGGCCCACTATGTATGAATTTAAATACTTATGGGGAGTTTACACTTCCTATCCCACAAGTTTGGACTAAGCTAGTAGGTGTATGGCCCTATAAAACAAAAATTACTAATAAATTTTAATTATAGCATTTATTTTAAGGGCTATTTTTTACTCAGAATACAAGTGGAGTGAAAGACTATGATGTTATTAACTCGATAAGAAATGTAAAAACAACAGGTGTATAATTCCAAAGCAAATTATAACTACTTAAAACAAGCTTCTCTTTCCTTTTTTTTGTAATATAAACTGATGAAAATGCAACTAATAAAGAGAAAACTAAGACTATTTTTGTAATTTTTGAGATTTTATTTAAAAACTGAAAATAAAACTACTATATGCAATTCAAATGAAAAATTTTCTAATGTTTTCTTTTCACTTTTCAAATTCCTCAAAGATTACTAATGCACCTAAATGCAAAATTCTTGAGTATGCTTGGATAATCTAACTATATAAAGTGAGCAAAATGAAGTAAAACAGATTTATAGAAACCAAAAATCAACCACCTAAGGAAGACTTGGAACAAACCCAACTGGGAAGATACAATGAATAGAAATCACTGAAATCAATCAAAGACAAGTGAGAAACCAACACTATTCAGAAATATAATGGTATATACGGTATCTAGAACCCTGATCACTGATTCAGACAACCAGCACTTGGACCTATTACCCAACAGGAAAATCCACTTCAAAATGATAAAAGAAAGATAATCCAACCAATAAGAACCCAAGGGCTTAACAAAAAGCACGAAGTATGGTTAACAGGGAAATCAAACCTGCAGTGCAATGCCAGTACTGAAGACTACTAAGCAAGACAAAATCCACAAAAGGACAGGGACAAGCAACCCAACCCTAAAATTTTTTGTTGCTCAGGCTTGTACGTGACTATGTACAAGAGAAACCCGCGTATTGTACGTGACTGTGCAATAGTGCAACCCACATACACAGACCTATGTACGCGACTGTGTAGCACGGCAACCCGTGTATAGGAGTTAAATTTTTCAGAAAAAAAAAAATTATAAAGGACTTCAAAGCACCACTACAAGTTTGAACCAAGACAAAACACCACACACTGAATCAAATCAAAGACTGGGAAAGGATCTACAGAGTTAACCCACAGCAGTCTGGGCTCCCCAGTGGAGTTTCCAGTTCTGTTGTTCAGGAATAAACACCCTTATAACCTAGGGTCTAGGGTTACCAACTTACTTATAAAACTTGCAGACAATTAGCTTTAGCTAAGTACATAAAGGAAATAGGAAGAAATATTGGACTCACCCGATTACCGACGGTTGATCCAAGCTTTATCTTCCTCCACTCTGCTTATCTCCAAAGCTTTCAGGGATGCACCTCTTTCACTTGCAAAGAGAAAATTCTCCAAGTACAATCTTATACATATATATATATATATATATATAACAGGTTAGATAAACAACATATATAGTACTTAATCAAATATATTCATCAAACCCTATTACATGAAAGAGACTCAACACAATGTTGGAAGAAGAATTCTCTTTATTAACAATCAGTGAATGAGATAAGTGTACAACCCAACGCCTGATACAAAGGCTCCTCTGCAACCAAAAGACTCTGAGTTCTACTACTCCAAGACTTCTGAAGATACACCACCAGCATAACTTTGCTCTCCAAAATTGATTCCTTAATGCCCTCCCCAAGGCCTCTATTTATACTTTGGGAAATATAGTAGTTTCGAAGGTTGAGGAGGTTGAGATGGTTGGGGTAGTTGATGATTAAGGCCCAACTAATCTCTATTAATCGTGATTTATATTTTTTAATGTCAAATTGATATGTACGCGACTATTAATATAGGCAACCTGCATATGACACGCGAGTCTCTTAAAGGAAACCCGCGTATAGATCTATACCCGGGTTGTAATGGAGATAGTCGCGTACAGTACACGAGTTGTCAACGAAAATAGTCATGTATGTATGCGAGTTTCAATGGAGATAGTTGTGTACACCAATCAACACTTAGAAAAATAAAATGCCAAGCTGGTTAAAGGATAAATGCATCTCATGTCATGCCCATCTATAGTGTTTTGGTAAACTTCAATCCTAAAATGTCCTTTTGTGTACCAACATAAGGAATTGTCGACACTCGGATGGAGAGGTGACATTTGGGTTGATAACATCATGAGATTCATTCATTCAAGGAATGTGTGCTAGAATGAAGTGATTACCTTCAGCAAAATCTAGGAAGAGTGCACACAAGAATAAGCTCGACCCATAATAAGTTAAGAGAAAACAGGAGCAACTGAAGATCAATCTCTCACGATCCAAAGAAGATCCCTCAAGCGATGAGGAATATGAAGAACTCAATTCTTGAAAAGAACCTCTTGTCCATCTTAGCATTTGAATAAGAAATGATGTTGTTATGAATGAAGAAGATGATGAAGCTGAAAGGAGTATACCCACAAAACAAATAAAGACAAGTGTTCAATTGTCATTTCATGATATCGTTTGGTTATGCATTTGTTTATATTGAGTTGATGTGTTATGCATGATGGAATGTTTGCATTAATGAAAGTATACTACTAATATGCATATGATGGGTAATTAGCTCATGGTGCTATACAAATATCCATTGTTACTTATCTAGAATGAAACCTCTTTGCTGACAAATTGGATTAGTGCACAATCTCAATGATGTCATGGTAGAGATGGAAGGAATCTAGAAAGTTTTTGTGAGATATAGATAAATGTTATATTGGATAAAATAGTTGCATGATTATATCCTTATGCATAAATAATTTTCCATTATAAATATTCCTTATGAAATGTTTCTAACCATAAAACTAATGCATTTGACTTGTAGGAAAAAATCGTGTACAATCACCTACAAGAAAAGAAGGATGAGACTTATTCTGAAGAACAAGTGACGATAGTTCAAGAAATAATACAAAATGAAGAATAGTATGAAGAGAATTCAAGACACCTTAGACACACTCTAGTTATGTGACACTTTTGAGCGACATCATTGATGTAGAGCCTTCCAGCTATGAAGAAGTAGCCAAGAAGAAAGGGAAGGAGAGTACCAGTTCAAGAACAATAATGTCTAGGATGGGGTATCGAGATCTGAAGAGAATTCTGTAGTATCTTCCATATGGATCTATAAGATCTAGCATGCAGTATATGGAAACATCATGGGATACAAGGAAATATTCGTAGCACGAGGCTTCTCACAAAAAGAAGGCATAGAATACGAAGAGACATTTGTAGCCACTAGGAGTTGAGAAACATGATAGGAAGACTCATGTGTGAAAATTAAAGAAGGCCTTGTACAAGCTTAGAAGGCACCCATGGGATAACACATACATGAGGAGCTTGAAGATCACCTAGAGTGATGAAGATCTTAACCTTTGCTACAAGCTTGAAGATGAAATCCTATAGAGGATGACAAGCTCATAGATGGGTGTGAAAAGAATTTTTGAAAAGGTTCAAGATAGAGGATCATGGTATCTAGTGACCCTAGATGGATACATAGAATATTAGTAGCAGAGGAAGCTACTTGTCACTCTAGTACAAAATGTTTCAATACATAGAGTACGAAAGGCAGAGGGAGAATGATGCTCCACTTCAGAGGGAGTGACTGCAGAAGATCCTTAGGTTCAACATGGTATGATAGGATGGACATCTTACTGATGACTCTAGGCTTTAATGAGAGTAAAGAAGATTCCAACCTTTACTTCAAGGTTGAAGGTGGAAGTCCAGTGATGCTCTTGTTATATGGCGATGACTTGTTTTTGACATAAAAAGAGGAACTCTTTAAAAATTGCAAGAAGGAGACTTGCTGTCGAGTTCGAGACGAAGGACTTGGGTATGATGCACTACTTTCTAGGCATGGAGGTGTGGCAGAATGCAGATGGAATATCCCTAGGACAAGGGAAGTATGTAGTAGAGATCCTGAAGAGGTCTGGGATGATGGAATGCAAGGCCATGACCACACCTATTACATCAAAACTGAATCTATTGAGTGATTCTTCATCAGATTCGGTTGATGCTACGATGTATCATCAGATGATTGGATTATTGATGTACCCAATGAATACAAGACCAGATATGTGCTTTGCTGTGAACACATTGAGCCAGTTCCTAACGGATCTGAGACATGTTCACCTGATTGCTGCAAAGCATATTCTAAGGTACCTGAAGGGTACAGATGATTATGGGCTCAAGTATGAGGCGAACCAGAAGATTAACCTGGAGGGTTATGTGGATTCAGATTGGGCAGGCAGTGCCATTGATAGGAAGAGCACTTCAGGGTGTTTCTTCAATATGAGATCAAGTCTAATCTCTTGGTTTATTAGGAAGGAGTCCTGCATGGCGCTGAGAACAGTGGAGGTAAAATACGGTTGCCACCTGCTCGACTATTTGGGAGGTAGTATGTTTATTTTGAAAACTACTATTTGATTTGATTGATTTGACTTGCATTTTTGTTTGATGCGGAAAGGAGAAGTGAAGCTCTAGTATGTGATCCAGATCAATATATATAGAGGGAGTTCTAGCATAGCCAGTGAGACAGGTTGTCTAAGCATAAAATCCTGGTGAAGCTCTTAGGTTGCTCAGACATAAATAGTCATTTAGGTTTTCCTCAAATGTAATCAGTCTCGGTGAAGCTCGTAGGTTATCCTTGGACATAATCATCCCTGATGTAATTCTTTGCTAGAAATGGCCAGAGTGAAGTTTGAGTACTTCAGGGAGAAGCTTGTTGTTCTCTAGATCGAGGTTCCCTCCAAGGGGAAGGGATAAGTCCGTGAGCCCTTCCGACATGGTGGTAGGCTAGGCCTCCCATGGTCGGATGTAAGTGCTAAGCCCTTATGACATGGTGGCAGGATTGGTTTTTCCCATGGTCAAATGTAAGTGTTGTTCCTTTCTGACATGATGGAAGGATTGGTTCCTCCCATGGTCAGATGTAAGTGTTGTGCCTCTCTGACATGGTGGCAGGATTGGTTCCTCCCATGGTCAGATGTAAGTTTTGTGCCTCTCTGACATGGTGGCATGATTAGTTCCTCCCATGGTCTGATATAAGTGTTGTTCCTTTCTGACATGGTGGTGAGATTGGTTCCTTCCATGGTCAGATAAAATGTTGTGCCTATCTGATATGGTGGCTGGATTGGTTCCTCCCATGATCAGATATAAGTGTTGAATATGTGAATACATACGTGGAGGCTAGGCCTACATCCAACAAGGTTGGCTCTGTAGAACTTTCTATGATGAGTAGAATTGAGATATAGCACCATTTACTCAAGATAGCAGAAGCAATGATGATGATGATCCAACTTTGATGATGATCCAGTAATGAAGACGTGTGCTGATGAACTGTGTCAAGAGAATACCTTCCTAGTTAAGAGGGGGTGTTGATGTATTTGTAACTTCAGAATGTATTCACTTGTATATTTATTATTGTATTTCATTATACCCCGATGGATATGTTTGTTCCTTTGATCGAGAGAGTCATTAATATAATAAAGTCATGTAAAGTCATTGAGATTAACCCTTCGTTGTAAGTCGGGGAAATAGTACCCACAATTGAGTTGAGTTTAACCCTCTATTGTAAGTCGGGGAAATAGTCCCCACAATTGAGGGGTATTAGGGTTATTAGACTCTCCTAGTGAGGTTGGCCCTGTAAGAGTAAAATTCAAGTGGAAAAAAAAGTATAAATAGAGAGTGAGATTCTCTATTTGGAACACACACACTCACTCAATTGTAGCACATGAGTGAGAGAAGAGGAGCTCACGCAAGTGAGAGAGAGAACAACTGTCGGAGATCATCTTTGTGTTTTTGGGTTTTACTTTTGCTATTGGTGATCATTCTATCTCCGAGGAAGTTGCGAGGTTTTCTCCTTTACGGTTTCCCAGAGGAAAACTCTTTGTGTCTCTTGTCTCTTGTGATTATTGTTGTGCATGTTATTCTCTCAGATAATATCCTATATAATATTGATTAAATGATAAAAATCTAACAGTTCCGCGGGGCAACAATATTCTCTAAGATATATCTAAGATCTGGATACCATCAGGTATGGATCAAATATGAAGACATATTTAAAACTTCTTTTAGGACCCTTTATGCCCGTTATGAATTTGTCATAATGCCTTTTGGGTTAACAAACACACCTGCAGCCTTAATGTGCTTAATAAATATTATTATGAGTAACTATCTGAATAAATGTTTAGTTGTCTTCATCAATGGCATATTGATTTACTCGAAGAATAAACAATAGCATTAAGAACATCTAAGAATAATTTTACAAGTATTAAGAGAACACCAACTATTTCCTAAGTTTAGCAAATGTAAATTCTTTAAAGACATGATTCAATATCTGGGAAACATAGTGTCCAAGGATGGAATATCTATCGACCTCGATAAGATTAAGGCTATCACTGAATGGCCAGTTCCTAAAAATGTAACAAACATAAGATCGTTCATGGGGATCACATGTTATTATCAAAAGTTCATAGAAGGATTTTCTAAGACATCCTAGCCCATAACTTCACTGCAAAAAAAAGGTTAAAAGTTTGATTGGACTCAAAATTGTATGGAAAGTTTTTATAAATTAAAACATCTATTAACTACTGCCCCTATCTTAAAAATTGTTAATCCTTTTAAGTATTTCGTCATATTCATAGACGCTTGTAAGGAAGGATTAGGTGTGGTGTTAATTCAAGAGAATTACGTTGTGTGAAGAGAACTACGCTACACATGAATTAGAACTTGCTGCAATTATACATGCATTAAAGATGTGGCAACACTAGCTCATCAAAATAAAATTTCAATTAATGTCAAATAACATAAGTTTAAAATATTTATTTGACCAACAAAATCCAAATTCTAGACAAGCTAGGTGGTTTTCATTTTTAAGTGAATATGAATTCGAAATAAAACATATAAAGGGAAAATAAAACAAAGTTGTAGATTCTTTAAGTAATCACACAAATTTACTATTTGCAAGCAGTAATTATGAATCAGATTTGGAAAATCAGATCTTAAATGCAGAAATTTCGGATAAAGAATACCAGAATTTAAAGGAAAAGACTATTGAAAATGAAAAAAACCAAATAAAACATATTTTAGTCTAGATGGAAGAGGATTAATGCTACATAAAAACAAGTTGTACATACCAAATACAACAGAAATCAAATTAACTATTATGAATGAGTTACACAAACAACCTTATTCGGTACATCCTTGTTACGGAGAGAAATTCCTATGGCTTGGGGTACCACAACAGACAGCTTGACTCCAAAAATCAATCCTTTCCAATATGCAATAGAAATTAAATATCTAACACTAAAGAATCAGACCTCGTACCTTATTCCGGACGGTTGAAGTAGATCCCCGTTGAGCTTTCCAACTGCAACTTGAATTGATAGATTACTTCCTCAACAACAAGTAAACAATACAAGAATACTATACATATTGGTGTTAGATCTATTCTAGCATATATAATCAACAATGTATAAGCATTTGAAATCATCCAACGAATAAAATATTCATTCAAACATACATTATTGGACAGGAAAAGATATTTCTATTATTATAAAATCAGAGATTACAATGGATACAACCTCTGTCGGCACGTCTGCAAATAGGAGAAACTGAATCCCCCACTTGGGCCTCCACCACTTCAATCCTCCATCGCTCGATAGCAAGCTCACAAGCAAAAGATAATCTTGGGAAGAACACAAAAGTGCTCCAAGGGACAAAGGGATGCAGACTCAAGCATAAGTTCCAGCAATAATGGACTATAGTTTCTTTGCTCTCAATTCTCTCTTATGCCTTCAATGTACCAAGGAGTTCCTTATATAGCTTTTCAAAGGGGTAATGAAAGGTCGAATCTGAGCGATCTCAAGGCATATGGAAGGCTAGGAGTCAAGTGAGTTGGATCCTTGTCAAGGAAAACTCCAAAAGGATTTGGATTTTGTACACATCCCAATGTATGTGGTTTTAATGGTCAAACCCGTGTATATACGCGATTAGGGGTTTAAAAGTCGCGTGTATCATTTTTCACATGTTTTTAGGGATGGATAGGAAACATCAAAGGACAAAAAATGATCCAAGGGGTCCAAGGAGTCTGCAGAGGGAGAAGGGAAAGGCCATACAAGTGTGATTCACCTGGAGTGGTAAAATAAGCTATAATAGATGCCCAATAATATGTGAGGTAAGAGGGGTCATACGATGGCCGAAATACATTATAAGTCCATACAAGAAGTGGAGTGATGAAGAATCCCAAATGAAAGACCAGCCACCCAACCAGCATAGTACAATGATATAACTCTGCACATAACTGCAAATACATATAGCAGTCCCAGATACATAAGAGTACAATGGCCATGAATAGGCATGATACAAGATATCACATAATTGGTCTTCGCCACGTACAATATACATAGATCAGAATCTCCATGATGAAGATATACAAAGGACCATGATCTCCATAATAGCTGAAGACATAAAATGGATCAATATCTCCATAATAGCTAGAAATGTCTGACATATACTGGAATCAAGTCACGAGAGCTGAAATCTCATGAACACTCGCACGGTCAAGTAGGTAGCATATAAGAGATTCCACCAATCTGGAAGGTCTTCTACACAAACCGCTATGAGTACATGTCCTACTATGTGAATAGAGGTGTCAAGGTCAAACATAGTAGTCCATCGTCTGATCACCGGTCATTGATGTATATCGTTAACAGATGCGAGATCACCCACCAATAATGAAAATGGGAATCAAGCCACTAGAGTGCAAACTAACAAGTGTGAATAAATGTGTTGAGGTCGAACACTTGAGAGGATCCATCAATCAGGGGACATTGATGTATTCCCAAAGACTATCGATGGCGAGAGAACCTGCCACTGATGACTGCAAGTCTCAAGGCACTCAAAATGACTCTAGATTCCAATCCCAGAATAAATGATCTGAAGTCGATGGGATGAAATCTGCTGGAAGGAGGGCATTAAGGAATCCCCCATCATCCAACACGAGGTACTCAGCAAAGCTGTATGATGTGGAAGGACTCGATCATAAGGTGCACGAACCAATAACTGTACCGGGAATGGCCGACATGTAAAGTCAAGATAACTGAGGAATGGCTGACTCAGGTTTCAACTTCCTTTGAACAAGAGCATAATGGTGAATGGTGACTGAATTAAGGCAGCATAGAATCGATATACAAACTGGGACATCTCTGCGACACAGGAGGCATCGACAGAGGCTCCATAGGGGACTGGAAGCTTAACCAGTCGGTGGAGATAAATGAGTATAGCTCCTAAAGTCAAACCATAAACCCAACCAATGGATGTGATATACAATCCTCTGTTTGAAGGCGACACAACTCGACAATTGCTAAAGATAACATCTTTCCTTGTCCGGATTTTTGGTTTTTTGATTTTTTTGGAGTTTTTAAATTATTTAAAAATCTTGAAAAAGAATAAAATGGCTTTATAGTTACAGACTAGGAGGAGACGAGTGTCATAGGGGCAAACAAACTAGTTCCAAGCAGTGAAACATACCTATTCTCAATGCAAGGATACATGTGTAGGATATCGACACTCGAGGGAAAATCCCCTCCCGATAAAAGGGAAACAAGCTGTGAAGGATATAAAAGATGGCTCTGCATGGCTAGACATGAGATAAGCTCGGGCTATATGGATGAAACGCAATGTCAGGGGAGCCAACATAAAGCTCAATAAGGTAGGCAAAGCTCATGATAATGCAATTACAACTTGACATACAGGAGTCCTGAGGAAAATAGGCTAGCAAAAAGATCAAGAGGAGTATGAGGCTCTTGCAAAATGTCATGGAAATACTATACAATGGACTCCCACACCCTAAAATACAAAACGTCAACATGGGCACCAAATGCAAATAATGTGCTAACCAGGGTACCCATGTAAGGTCAAGCTCTACCACTCATATCATGCCACTTCTAAAACAATAATAAGGTTTCGCGACATAATAGAGTGGGTTCGTACGTAAAATGAAAACAGTGATAAAACCTAACTTATATACCAATTTAGACATGATACCTGAAATCGGCACGAACGGGTCAATCCAACGGCTGAAACAGCACTTGAAAAGGTCTCCTACATCATAAATTAGGTCAAAAACGGTCCAAAATGATTAGAAATAGTCCAAACTACAAGCAAGGGGGTAAAAATTTTCAAAAATTTGATAAATTTCTATAAATAGTAAATATTTCAAAACATTATAAAACATTTGAAATTTTTACCCAATTGAGCTCAGATTTTCAACAACGAATTCCAGGAGATCCAGCCAGTGGAATCCACTATCGTTTCTTTCAGGTACTTACCCATGCTCTTCTCTTCCATTTCAATGAAATTTTTATGAAATTCAATGGTCATTTGAGGTTTCTAGGCCAAACTAAAAAAGGCGTTACGCCCCACACGAAAATCAAGGGTTTTTCTGTGTATAGGGCTAGCTATATGCAGAAAATGCCCCCAAACCCGCATACATATACGGTTGTTTGGAAAACAGTCGCATATGCAGCTGCGCATAAGGTTTTTTGAGTAATCTAATGGGAAAATTTGCAATTTTTTGTGTAGGATGGTCCTAGAGTGGAGAGAGCATGAACATGGTGATGTAGAGGAGGAAGTAAGGGCCGATCTAATGGCTCAACAAGCGCTACATGCATGTAGACACTACAAGTTTTGGTGTCTTGGCAGCTTGAGGGCCAAACCAAGACTATTGCAGATGCTGGTGGATTATTGGGATCCAGACTTTGAGTCCTTCCAGATAGATGGGATGTCCCTCACCATATAGGTGGAGGACATATACTTTATTACTGGACTTTCTCGATGGGGGGAAGTAGTGAACCTTCGTTCTCGTGGTGGGCCCGGAGGTGGCCTGACTATCGATGAGTACATTGCAGTGTACTGTTATCCAGACACAAAGAAGGTGGGGAGTTAGGTCCCAACCAACTCTATACAGGTGCTGGGCCTAAAGGCCATTCTACTGACATTGGGCAGGATAGAAGGCTTGGATTCACTCCACCAAGCCTCGTGGCCTCTGATGTTCTATGCAGAGGAGTGCATACGACCCACGGTCTATGACTGGAGCACTACACTACTGAGAAACATGAAACATCAACTCAGTGAGTGTAAGGCGAGTAGAGTGCCGAACTTTGGGTTCAGCAGCATAATGAGCACATTTTTCTTCGAGCGTGTTCCAGGGTTGAGCCCCAGAGTTGACATTCCTCTTCACAGGGTTCGAGATCCGACCCAACGGCATTGGGAATATGCTATGCGCAGACTGGGGGAAGGTAGGGTGTTCAACCCCTATCCAGCTGATTTCTTTCTATTGTGGCGATGACAGATAGTTTCCATCGATGACTACCCTTATGCGGGGATAGATTTCCGGGGAGACCCAAACATGCCGCTACCACCAGGATTGGCAGATGGTGACATAGGTAACGAATCTCGACCCTCTTTTTAAATTTTTGAGTTATTTAATTTTTTTTGTGTTTTCTGATTATATGAAATCAAAAGACATGTTTTTGGGTGACAATATATAGTGACATCTACCATTTGCATGCAGATGTGGGACCACGCTGGCCTGAAGGCTTCCCTCGTCACAGATGGAGGGGAAGAGGAGATGATATCATGGGTGTGGATGCGGAGTGGATGCTCCAGAGCATTCATACCAACTTTGTGAGGCTGACACACAAAGTTCCCATGGCACAAGTCGAGGATTTTCCTGAGGCTATGTAGCGCCAGGTGGTGGGTGTACCACAAGTATGGGTGCGATTATTCCGACGGCTAGCTAGAGCCATAGTGACCTTCCATAATCACAACCCCCCTCCTCCTCCACGGGCTTAGAGACCTAGGAGTGACACATTTTGTATTACCGTGTATTATATTCTGGTGGCTCGAGAGCCCCATTTTTGTATCATGACACTATGTATTATCACATTTTGGATGTTTATAAAAACTCTTACGATGATCGGTTTATTTATTTACATGTGTAAAAATTTGTGTTTGTGATGAATTTATTATGTATGAAACAAATGCCAATCTAACACGTAGTTAGCATATGATTCAGCAACTTAATTATTAATTCTTGGAATATGTATGTATGTTATATTGTCAAATTGTCGTTCTAATAATATCACATGTAAGAATCTTCTTAATAACGTCGGATCTCTAACATGGTACAAACCATTAAGCTGTGACACTACTAACTCCGAATCAAGACATACCTCAAGAGAAAGAACGCCATGTGAAATGGTATCCCGTAAAAGCTCAATAACAGCACTATATTCAACAACATTGTTGGAAGATGGCCGTAGACATACGCCTCCTGAAGACAGTACCTGACCCATAGGAGTATAAATCACCCAAGCAGCAGAGGCTGAGTGTTGAGTGTGATGGCTCGCACCATCCGCGAATCCTATGTAGGTGGAAGATTCCATTGACATCTGCCAAAAGAAACAGAAACTAATCACAAACCCGATCACGATAAGAAAAAGACCTAACTATCCAAACTGTACAATAATATACAATAACCAGCCTTAGCTAAAAATCATGCATAGTACATCTTGAGATAGAGCCCATTTCTAGGTTCCGCCAAGGTCATTCCCTCATAATCCACTAGCTCATCAGCACCTTCTCTAATACACGTTTGACGACGTAAGGACCACGCCACATGGGGTTAAACTTTCCTGCCCCCAAGGGTTCTTTTGATTGATCCCATAAAAGGACCAAGTCTCCCTCACTAAACCTCCTTGGATGGACAGACTTATCATACTAGACCTTTATTCGACGTTTATTTACCTCTAGAGCCACCAAGGCATCTCGATGCTGCTCATCAAGTTGCTCAAGGTGGACCAGACGCTCCTCCAATGGTGAAGTGTCTGGTAAGAGTTCTACAGCTAGCTTCAAAGAAGGAATCTCACATTAAACCGAAAATATCAACTCCACTTTATGTACAAGTTGATATGGAGAAAAACCCATGGCAGTCTTAACAGCGGTTCTATACGCCCACAAAGCAGGATATAACATGATGTGCCAAATATTCTTGCTCTGTGTGATGGTTCATTGGAGAATGGATTTGAGTGATTTATTCACTGCTTCTACCTGTCCATTCACTTGAGGGTAGTAAGAGGATGAATGCTCTTGCTTGTACCCTAACCTTGATGCCAACTCTTCCATCATACGATTCTGAAAGTGCGAGCCATGGTCAGTAACAAGCTCTTTCGGAATCCCAAACCGAGTAATAATCTGGTTGAATACGAAGTGTGCAGATGTCTCACCGTCGGATTTAACTGTAGGCATAGCCTCAGCCCATTTCGTGAAGTAATCAATAGCCACTATGATATGATGATGCCCCTCAGTCGAAGCTGGGTTGCAATCCATCAAATCAAGCCCCCACCTAGTGAAGGGACCGGCGGTGATGATGGGATGTAACGGGGCAGGTTTCGAGCGCATATTACATGCAAACACCTAGCAAGGGTGGCACCTCTTGACCGCATCCACACAATCCTTAAAGATCGACGACCAGAAATAACCCGCTCTTAATATTTTTTGGGTTGTAGAAAGCCAGGATAAATGACCACCACACACCCCTCCATGGCAATCATTCAGCACTACCTCAGCCTCTTCATGGGTTAAACAACGTCGTAAAATGAAATCTACCCCACGGAGGTATAAAGTTTTATCCACTATGAGGTAATTCTTAGACATGTGACGTAATCGTCGTCGTTCATCCCGTGAGAGGTGAATAGGGACCTTCAATGTTTGTAGATATATAATGATATCCCAATACCATGGGTCTAAATTTGAGATTAAGAAGATGTGCTCATAGACAAACGTATCCTCACAAACGAACTCCTCTCCTCGCTTGGGAAATCCGATATAAGTTTTGCAAAAATTAACGATTTCTTCAATTTTGCCGAAACAAATTTGAGATTGAATTCTTGCAGGATGACAATCTATTTATTATATTTTCCCCCAATCATCCTTCGGGTGAGGATGAATTGAAACGAATTGACATGGGCTACAACCAAGGTCTGGCGAAGGAGAATATAATGTCTCAACCGTTGAACTGCATGTACAGTAGCTAAGGAAAGCTTCTCAACATGAGAATAATGAATCTCTACGTTAATAAGGTTTCAGCTCAGATAGTATATGACATGCTCTTGGAGCTCCTCATCCTCTTGAACCAAAACCATCCCAATCATCTCCATGGACGCGGCCACATAAAGTAGAAAATCATGGCTATAGTCTGGGGGAATAATGACCGAGGCCAATGCTAGGGCTCGCTTGAGGGACAGGGGAAAGGCCATACAAGTGTGATTCACCTGGAGTGGTAAAATCAGCTATAACAATCCTGGATACCAAAATATGACCACCATGATTAGGAAATACTTCTTTTTGCCTAACATGAAGAAAGAGGTAGCATAGTACTTAGCTTGTTGCATATAATGCCAACAAGTAAAGGTAGAACACCAACATCCAACAAGGTTACCACAACCACTACCCATTCTGGAATGGAAGTGGGAAATAATCAGCATGGATTTTATAACAAGTCTACCTAAAAATTTTAGACATCATGACTCAATCATGGTCATAGTTGATCATTTAAGTAAAGAAACTCATTTTATTCCAATAAAATCTACTTATAAGGTTGTTAACATTGTAGATGTTTTTATGAAAGAGATATTTAGGTTACATGGCGTACCAAAGGTGATAATCTCATATAGAGATGTAAAATTTACAAGAAACTTTTGGAAAGCTTTGTTTAAAGGGATAGACACACAATTGAATCTCAATACTACGTATCATCCAAAAACAAGTGGACAGACTGAAAGGGTAAACCGAGTCCTAGAAGACATGCTTAGAATGTATGTAATGGACAAACCAGGTAAGTGGGAAGATTAATTACACTTAGTGGAATTTGCTTACAATAATAATTTTCATGTATCAGTAGGTGTGAGTCCTTTTGAAATTCTATATGGACGCAAATGTAACACTCCAATTTCTTGGAGTAGTCCAGTGGATAGGTTGATGTTAGGACCTAAATTGTTAAAGGATATGGAAGTAACCGTGAAATAGGTACAACAAAATTTGAAAGATGCCCAAGACAAGAAGAAAAGTTATGCTGACTTAAAAAGAACTCCTTGAGAGTTCCAGGTAGGTGAGCACGTGTATATAAAGGTAAATCCCAAGAAAATCTCTCTGATATTGGGAAAGTATTCAAAGTTGGCACACATGTATTGTGGGAAATTTAAAATTTTGGCTAAAGTATGGTCGGTTGCATACCAGTTAGCCCTACCACCTACTGTTAAAGTACATAATGTTTTTCACATTTCCATTTTGAAGAAATATATTCATGATGCTACTCATGTGACTGATTGGAATGTTATACATATGGAACCCGAAGGAGAGTTCCAGGTGGGACCAGAGCGTATTCTCGACAGGAGAGAAATTTTACTCTGGAATCGTACAATCAAACAATTCAAGGTGCAATGGAAGCACCTTAGTCCAAAAGATTCCACTTGGGAATTGGAAAGTGATATGCAGGAGGCATATTCGATCCTATTCCAAGATGAAGAAAAGGAATAATAAGACATAAATTTAATAACAACGAGGACGATGTTATGCTCTAAGGGGAGGTGTATGTAATACCTCAAGATTTAATAAATTGTTATTAAATTCTTTTAAGAAATATTTTATTTTATTATTTTAAATATTTTTGACAAAAAGTCAAAACTAAAAAAATGTAATGGTTTATTCTTTTATTAATAAAATATATTGGAGGGGACAGAAATGAAATAGTTGTTGAAGAGTGTTTGCTGACCCACAAGAGGAAAATACAAGTGGTTGTAGCTATTGAGTGAGAAATCAAGGTGCAGGAGGCATCTTCCCCGAAATCAGCTCACAACTCTTTGTTGAGTTCTAAAGAGAAAGAGGCTCATATATGACCGGTTCTTATGCAAAATACTATATAATAGTATGTCCATTAGAAAGTGAGAGGCTAGCATTGGACGAGGATTGAATCTGATAATGCAAGAGATGGTGCATTAAGTGGATTTTTCTCTTGTGGTTCCGCGAACAAGCCCGGGGGTTCTGGAGCAAGTGAATTGGCTAGTCTAGGAGTTGGTTGGGAGGAATGACTATTCCATTTCTATTTTCTCAACATTGGCGTTAGGTTCCTTGTCTTATTCTTAGCTTATTAAAACTAGTTACAATAGAATGTTTATTTTAACTTTGAATCGCAATTATATTCAGTTAGGCAGAGATGTTTTATGCATATGTATAGGACAAATATCTATCATGTATCTATATAGAATGTAGATTTGTTACAGTTCAGTGTCCATTCCTATTATGTTATCAAAACTACAGCTTCTTTTATGTATTTTAATCATGCATGTAAAACACCAGATTTAGTTATTAATGTATCTCTGATCGGGCATCCAAACCCGAATTTAATATTGTTACTAATGTGTATTATTATAACAACTATTAATTGGAGTGCAAACTACTATAGATCTAGTTATTCTTTTCTACTATGGATTTGAATTTAAGTACTCACTTCTTTTACTTATTTCCATGTTTGTACAATAATCCTGCTAGTATGTTATGATTAACTATTCTCACATTGTATATTGGTATAAGTTTAGTTAACTTATGATCACGGTAGATAGAGATAACATTTTTTAATTATTTTAACAAATTACAGATAGAACATAAAAACAAATGATAACTAATACTACAGTTAAGTAATCCTCTGCATACAACACATTGTTGAAAATACTATAAAACTGGATAGTTCTCCTATTAGGCTGAAAACTGAGAATCTTCTACAGAAATATAGATTATTAAATAAAATTCATTTCATAAACACCTTTACAATCAAGAATGTTTAGATTGGGATCTAAATAAATATCTACATATACTCTATATAAAAATCATCAAAATTCATATATATGCAAAAACATATTATACCAATTACGGTAATCATAAACATAGTTAACTGTTCAAATAGAGAATCGTAATTATCCTATCTATTATTAAACTAACAATCAATGACCAGAATCAAGGCAACCTTTAAATTAGGTTTTGGTTCAAATCCATCAAAAGGCTAAGATTAAAGTAAATCAATGCTGCAGTTTTCCAAATCAAACACCCGACTATTCTTTACAACCGCAAATCTTCCCAAATCCAATGTATGGAAGTAATACCATCGAAGGATGGAAACCATTGCATAAGTAAAGAAATTATACAAGTATATATTTATTAATCAAAATCAAATATACATGCGCATACTCTTAAACAATCAGCAAATCCCATATAATCTTTTACATGGCAGTAAGTCCATCGGAAATGGCAACCCGAGCATTATTCAGGTTTAGTAATCTAGATCAATCAATCAAAAGGGTTTAAACCAAATGTATGAAAATCCATATTAAAACCAAGATATAGATTTATGACAGATAATTCAAGAAAAATTCACATAAATCATAAAGACCCTATGGGTCGCATCGATATTTATAAATATTAACACTATCAAATGTTAAAACACGATTTTGCAACCATGTAGTTGTAATACCATTTCAATGGTAAGTCCATCCACGCTGGCTCCCACGAAAACCCTTTTAAAACCTTAAAACAAGCTACAACACACATAACGAGTAAAAAAAACAAATGCTGGAATAGACTCGATTGTAAAGCCCTCTTGCATGAAGATGGATCCTAAACTTCCACCATAGCCCCATCTCTCAGTCAAGAATCCACCTACATTAACAAATGAAACAGTCAGTGACTGTGGGTAAATGTTAAAAATGGTATTCAAACATAGTAAGAATTTGATATTTCTTACCTTGATATTTCTTACCATTTTGCTAAAAATATTTTAAATAACGTACAAACGTTTCAGTCTTGCTTACCTAGTAGATTTGAAGAGAGGGCCAGGGGTCGGATCCTCCTAAACGCCCTTATCCCTCCTCTGCATGTAAAACAAACGACTCGACATCAGCATTTTTATAACAAAAGGTCATAAACCATTTAAATAAACACCTTGCAAAGTTTAAGCAATTCATTCTTACTTGATGAAGGGCAGTTTCGAAGCTTAAGACAATGGTTGGGTTCATTTGAAGCAAAGAAGCGAGCTAGGGGCGGCCATTAGAGACGAGAATACCTCCCTTTCACCTTGGAAACCAACCAAGAGGATTACCATAACCAACATGCAGATAGATTGCTAAAAAGACTCATAAAATCGCTATTGACAGAGCAAAGCCTCGACTCTCGTAAACTTATAGACCAAACAACCAAAACAATGAAAGGTTCAACAAACCCTATCAAAGCATTGTAATATTAATCTACAGGTGGACAACTGAGATTCAATCTCGAATCGGTCCTTAGGGCCTGTTTTGTTGTTAACTCGCAGCCAGGACATCATTTTAAACCCACAGGTCAACTAAAGTATTGAATTTATCACCATCATAACTCATGACCGATAACCAATCATAACATTCAATCATTATTTTCATGCCAAGATTCGAACTATGGTGGAAACCCCATAGTCTTAACATGTAACCATATCAAAACATAACCAATGAATCATTTGTGTTCATAATTAACAAGTCCAGCTATGGTATAAACCCCGTAGTCTAAGGCTTAAACAATTAAATCGAAACTTCAAACCTTGTCAATTTTTAACCCTTGCACTTTAGGACCAAGGTCCTTTCCTATGAAATACATTATGACAATTGTGCTTAGTAACCAAGGTTAGGCCTTGGATCCTTTAACATCTTAGTACATGGAATTATGGGATCAAGACTATACCATAGTCTCCCAAGTAATGTTACATGCACATAGAGCTTCTATGCCCTATATTCAAGGTAGAAAAACAAGGATCAATACTTAGCCTTAGGGCTAAGCAAACCTTATTAAACCTAGAACAAGATAAAAGGAACCAAACATCACCTGTGGGCATGACGACAGCTTGATAGTGAACCCTGTCAACATCAGCGTTTTTATGCAACCTGTCATATAACAATTTACTAGATTTGTGTAAGCAACTTTACAAAACAATAACAGATGTATTTAGGTCACAGAAACTAATACATGTAGAAACATAATGACATGATTATGGATATATGTTATATAAAAAAAATTATGGAAATTAGAGGTGTGTGACATATATGGCTAGTGGTGAATGGCCCAAGCAGGGGCAAAAAATATCCCATTATCCTCAATCATATTGTGTGGGGAGATTGGCTCGAAGGTGTTATAACATTGTCTTCTCTGTGATGGAGTGATTTATTCTATATTAGAATGAGTTGACTTGTTTATTTGATAGGGGATTTAATCTCCTTGTGGAATATACAAGTTTAGTTTATTGTTGAATTTGACATAGGCATAAGAAGTGTCTGAGACTTCTTAGTGGACTTATTCAACATTAGAACTCTATGAGTGAATACACATGTGCATGGGAGGAGAAGAATAACATCATGGACAACCTTTCTAGTGAAGAATAAATAACCAAGAAGACAAATGAACCATTGAAGAAGTCCCAAATAGCATTAAAGAAGCCCATGAAATATTGAAGATTAGAAGGGAAGTCAACTCTGAAGGTCAAATGAATGTTGAAGACCAAAAAGGACAAGTCAACCCAATAAGTAAATTAAATGTTACTTCATATATATAAATAAAGTGCTCACACATTTCATTCTCACCATGATCACATCACAGGACATTCTCTACTTCACTAGTCCACACTTTCCAAGGAGACCCAATAAAGGTCCAACGAGTAACTTTTGGGGTATCTTATCATCTTAGGAGGTTCATTATCTTGTCTAAAGGTTCTTGTGAAGAAGGATGCACTTTTTATGTGCTAGGGTTTCTCTTCATGGTGATGTACTTGTAACGTAGGACTGATTTCTTCTCTAGAAAAATCGTCGAGTTTTCTCCCAAGATTGAGTTTCCAAGGGTAAAAATATCTGTGTCTATTATGCATGGTTTCACTTCTATGATTTTGTGTTTCTGCTGCAAATTTGAAGTTAAATTTTGCAATGTGTAATTATTCAATGAAAATAGTAAAATGAAATGAATGTTTGAAATCATTAAGAATAATTATCAAAATATGAAAATTGTATTGCTAATGCTATAAAAGAAAATTTCAATAATACGAAGCATGTGTAACACTAATACAACCTTATGCACAAATTTCAAAAGCCATGTTTTTGTGTGTGTTATGTCAAATATGACACTCTTATTATCAACATAAAGGTGTTCCCTTTTATATGTGACTCCTACAACATGCAAATGCTGATTTCATTATGTTTGGTACTTGGAATGTTAACAAAAATAAAATGCATAATTGACACTATAATAATAGTTTGAAAGTAATTGTAATTGTGCATTGAATAGGGAAGACATAATGGCGGAGCGGCTCTCTATGAAACGTAGCTAGGGTTTCCCTAGCCGCTGCCTCCCTTGCTACGTAGACCCGAGTTCTAGCTGGATTGTTGGCACCCTTTGAAGCATCTGCTAGCGTGGGGTTTTCTTCTGGCCAGCGCTTCTCCTCGTGGTCTTAGCATGGGGTTTTTCTGGCTACCGGTCTCTCCTCGTGGCTCTCTGGTTTTCAGGTAATGGGCTCTCATGACCAGCTCACGGCCTTCAAGGCCCTTGTTCAAGTTGTCATTCCTTAGGAAGTTTCTCACACTCCCTCCAAGTTCGTGAAAAAGATGGACGAGATCCCTTCTTTGGAGCTCTCTCCTACGGATCCATGCCAGAAAGCACTCATCCTCTCAGAGAAATCCCTCGTCGACAAGTTCATAGGGTTTAGGCCCAGCCCTAAGGCGGTGGAGCTCTAGATCGCAGAACATTGGAACCCTCTTCTGCAAGGACAGGTCTCTCTCTTTGCAGCTGGAAGAGGGTTTTTTGTTTTCCTGTTTCCGAATAAAGAAGAAAGAGATCTAGTCTTTCAATCGGGGCCCTTCTTCATGGACTCAAGAGGCCTGTTCTTAGCCCCATGGACTCTAGGGTTTAACCCAGAAGCAGAGATCACTACTGCACCAGTCTAGCTAAGACTCCCTAACCTCCCTCTTCATCTTTGGGGGAAAATCACTCTGACGGACATTGGTAATAAACTAAGGCACTGGCACTTTATCTAAATGGATGGCCTTCGAAGTCATTTTAAGTACATTCTTCAAGGCATCTGGGATGTGCATTAGTATGGACAGATCGTGCTTTCTCTTCAACAATCTGGATGTGGATATAGGTACTGACATAGCTCAAGTTCTGCCCTACAAAATGGAACCAATTATCTCCGGTTTCAAATACCTCGACTATCATCTCAAGCCTCTGGGGTATAAGATCAATGATTGGTATTGGCTGATCCAGAAATTTGAAAACAGAATATTTCACTGGTCACATAAGCTTGGCTGTCTGATCCTTGTACAAGCTATGTTGTCAAGTGTCTCGATCTATTGGTTGGGACTTTCCCCCCTTCATGTATCTATTTTAAATAAACTTAGAAGTTTAACTTTTGCATTTTTATGGGGCTCTTCAGGTAACAAGCACAGGTACCATCTGTCCAATTGGCAGCAACTCTCTTGGCTGAAAGAGAATGGGGGATGGGGCATCAAGAATTTGCATTGGTTCAGCATTGCATTAAGACTAAAGAAATTTTGGATGGTACTTCAGAATCATGGTTTATGGTATCAGGTTCTTATAATCAAATATTTGAAGAAAATATCGGTTGTGGATTGGCTCAGAGGTAAGAACTTTCATTCTCGTGGTGTTTCTGTTATTTGGAAGGGGTTCCTGCAAACCCTTCCTTGGCTTGGTCATAAACTTGCTTGGAAAGTAGGCAATGGACATGACATCCTTCTTGGCATTGACCCTATCGTCGGTGCTTCAAACTCGTTCTCACTGCCAGCTGGGCTTCGAGCATACTTAGAAGATCTGGATATTACCACCCTCTCCTGAGCACGTAATACCCTTCCTGGGATTCACCACTACTAGTGCACTGCTGAGGATCTTTGCATTGCTGGAGATTGGAAAATAGCTTGGGATTCATTTACGATGGGTCTAGATTTTGGTGGTATTTGACTCAATGCACAATATGACTCCCTGATTTGGGCACACAATAAGCAAGATGGTTCTATAACTGCAAATTTGGTATATGATAGCATCATCCAATCTTCGAATCCCCCGGCTGGTAGCAGACTTCTTGCTCTCATCTGGAGTGGCACTCTGCCCAGAAAGATTATTTGTTTTGTTTGGATGGCTTTAATGAACAAATTACTCACCTAGGATAACCTCCAAAAAAGGGGCTGGATTGGGCCTGGTATTTGTGCACTTTGCAGTGCGAATGAAGACAGTGCTCAGCATTTATTTTTTCACTGCCCTTTATGGAAGAACGTACTCTCTATTCTGAGTGATCAGCATCATATTGCTCCATGCTTTAAGTCTGATAATCTCTGTGAATTTCTAGAAAACTGGACCGTCAGCTATTCTAAGTACTCAGCATGCTGCTTTCTTCCCTTTCACACCATGTGGGTGTTATGGAAAGCAAGAAATTATAGTATCTTTAAAGGGAAAAAGCTGTCTGTCCTCAATTTGATTCAACAGGTTGCTTACTTCTCACAGATATATTGTCCTCCAGCAAAGAAGGGTAAAAAATCAAGAGCTTTGGTCCCTGGCCCTGAACTTGCTTATCCTTGTGGTTTTTTTGATGGAGCATCAACAAAAAATGTTAGAGGAGTTGGTTTCTGCCTATATTTGAACGAGTCACATTCCTTTGAGTTTGTTGTGGGGGTGAGATTGTGCACCAACACAAAAGCAGAATTGGTTGGGCTTTGGGCTCTTCTGCATACCACCCAAATGATGGGGATTCCCACACTCAAGGTTTTTGGTGACTCTTCAGTAATCATCAATTGGGCAAAGGGTATTGCTACCCTTTCTCCACCTCAACTCCATCACTGGTGTAGGGAGACTAGAAAGCTATGCTCTCGCTTTCTAGAGTTGTCATTTTTCCATATCTACCGTGAACAAAATCAACAAGCAGACCGCCTTTCTAAAACTGCTCTTTCTTTGGCTCCAGGATTTGGTTCATACTCTAAATTTTTTTATGGTCTTTTGGCCTCACATGACAATTTCAAGCTCATTTGAGCTGGTGCTCGAGCATGCTCCCCCTATTTCACTTGCACCCTTTCTTGTTTAGTATGGAGCGGGCTCCTTTAGACTGTTGTCCTGCGCTCTTTTGTTTACGGTAGATATGGTTTTGACTGACAGTATATACTGATGGGTATTATGATATTGTTGGATAAGCACTGGGTCCTCTCCCTAGCAGCACTGTTGAGTTGTGACTCTTTCCTGGTGATCGGCAGAATGCCACTTATTAGAACCACTTCTATGACTGCAACCCATATTTTGGGCGGGCTCATCAGATGCCCTTTGATTCTAATGAATATCAAGGACAGGCTTTTTTCTTTCTGAAAAAAAAAAGTAAAACAAAAATTTAAAGTTCCTTCCCATTATCCATTAGACTATACACCTGCAGTTAATTATTGTCAAGGTTGCTAAACGATACACAGCAAAAACATGTATGGAATTTAAACCCGAAAACTCCTATTCTGTTACTCAGTGAATGATTAAAGTATTATGATGCAATATTTGATTGAGAAACCTACAGAAAGGAAATGGAAAACTCGTATGAGGTTACTCATTCAATTAGGTTACACTACTATTTTGCTGCTCATTAAATGATTAAAACATTATGGTGTGATATTTGGTTAAGAAATCGACAGCAAAAAGGAAATGGTAATAAAATATAGGCATAATAAAAAGACAGGCAACATACCTCAATTCAATACTTTCTTTGAACTTTCTGTTGCCATCATTGTTCCTTCATTGCACAGAAAATATCTGTTTGAGATTATTTATTTAAATCGACAGAAAGAAGTTACCCTGTACATACCAAAACAATTAAAACTTAATTTCACTCAGACTGATATTACTGTGGATCTTTCAATCTAGAACATATCTACTTTGAAATGTTTTAATCAGTTAACAACTGTTTTTTGAAGTTTGATAGATTTTCTATTATTTCTTAAATATTTTTTTCAAATTTGAAACGAAGACCTCAAATCCATCAGCACTAAATGGACATACCTCCCTTTTAAATCTTGCTTCTAGATCCAATTCTAAGGTCTTTCCCATTCTATGTTTTTGCAAGATGAAGAGGAATTTCTAGAAATACTATGACTACCATTTTACTAAATATTTTCGACACCAAAAAGCTTTAGCCTGTTGCGAATGATGCTAGGCTATGGGTGCAGACCTTTATTTTGGGTAATTATTTTATAGGGCATATTGGCCTAGAGAACACATGGGATTGTTTGCATCAAGTGTTTCTTGTTTTCTTTTGTCAACTATTGGGCTTGCCCATGTTTGTACAAGAATGTAATATTTTGAACCAGGAAATCCATGTCCATGTTTGTGTGGGATTTGTGTATTGGAGTAGGAGGTTCCTTAGTGTATATTTTTTACTATACTTCCTTTTGTTTCTCTACTATTGACCCACGCAAAGCACCTAAGGATTTTTTACTATGCTTCCTTTTGTTTCCGTAAGCATACTATTGACCTACGCAAAGCATTAGGTGCTAAGATGATGTAGGGAATCCAGCTTCTACATGTCGTGCAATTGGGGCATCCTTGCATGTAAATGAAGGTCATGTAGTCTCATGAAAATTTTATTTAGCATTTGTATAAGTGGAAGTAGGCCGCAGGAGTAGATAATCTTATAGGAGAATTTACAAAAGAAGAGACATAGAGGCTATGCAAATTAGTTAAATGTCATTATTGTAACCTATGTTGCCCACTCCTATTAACTTGTTCTAGAGTATGTAACAAGATAGTATTTTGACCTGTTGTGTAAGAATAAGAATCTATATAATTTCATGTGTAAGAGTTAACTAAGATGAGTGAATTGTTTAGGTCAAGAAAAACTAGAGTGATGTGGATTAGAGGTTGTTTGCATCACACTTAGTAATAGTCTTTTCCAAATTTATGAATTAAAAGTATTTTGGGTCCATTCCTTTTGTGTGCATCTTAATGGTATCAGAAAAAAATAGATAAAGGAGTCAAATAGGAAATAGTGAGTTCTATTAGTTCCTTTGTGCAAGACAAGAAAAATGGTGAAGTGATATAACTAACTAAGCTATGAAGAGAAATAATGGATAAGAGAATAGATGCAAGCCATCAAAATACAAAGTAAAGAGTTTTTGTAAGTCAAACCTATTTTTTGAGAGCTCCAACATCCCAATATAGATATTTGAGACTTCATAATTATGAACCTAAGAATAAAAGGTATGCGATCTCCCTCCTTTAACCACTTTCCTAAGCTCTCAAAGGGTTTCAAGTTGAGAAACTATAAAGACCAAAGGACTTGGGCACAAAACATGCTTGGTTTTTAGTAAGGACTGACTCATAATATACCATATCTATACTTTAAACTTTAAAGGACATATAAAAATACAATATTTTACCATTCTTAATAATTTATATTATCCCAAAAAATCATAATTATACAATATTTATTTTTCAAAACACATATGCAATATATATTAAATTACAATGTTCAATTACCAATGTTATTATACTTAACCAAATCAAGGCTGCTTAGAAATGAAGGAGTCTAAACTTTAGAGGATTTAATCCATCCTCTCAGTTTTTTTTCAAGGTGTTCTGATTTTTTTTTTTAAATCTGAATTATATGTTCTTCAAACCATATTTCTGAATGCATAAATAGATTCAGCACCCTCAAATACCCCAAAACACCCAGCTTAATCAAATCTAAACATTATTATTTGAAATATCAAATGTTTTAATTGAATTTGTATCCAAAATTGTAATGCTTAAAAATAATATAATAAGGATGCATAAAAGTATAAACAATCCTCAATAACCGTTGTTAGCAAATGTGAAAGTTTAATTTCGGGACATATTTTCCAAACACAACAATAGTTACTAAATTCGACATTCTTTGGGATCCATTGGTAAAACTTCAACATGTCTTTATCTCTATGCAACAACATCTAAACATGCTAGTGAAAGATGGGTAGAAAGTATTTATGAATGGAGACTAATTGCACCACTTAAATTGATTGATTCACAGAACAACAACTAATTCCATATGAAGGACATGTATCTAAATATGCTAGTGGAAGATGAGTAGAAAGTATTTATGAATGGAGACTAATTGCACCACTCAAACTGATTGATTCACAGAACAACTAATTCCATATGAAGGACATGTAAATTCAACAACCTAAAAATGTCACACTTTATTCCTGTTTTTTTATTAAGGAACGAGTGTTGTACCTTTTAAATTATACATACCTCCAAGCTTGCATAAAGCTTTTGGAAACAGTTTTTTTTTTCAGATCCTGGCCCACAACATTGATAAATGAAGCAACTTCATGTGTTAAGAGAACCATAAATTATGGCATTGCAACCAATTACTGCTTTACATTGATAAATGAAGCAACTTCATGTGTTAAGAGAACCATAAGTTATGGCATTGCAACTAATTACTGCCTTTGTTTTTTAAGACTCGGCCAGAGATGTAAATGGCAGAAATCCAATGGAGTAATTTGTGGTATATAAGAAGGAGAGAAAAAGCCAAATCGAAAACATCAAATTGTTTAGGATGTTTTTAGAGCAAGTGTAGCATAAAGTTCTTCCTAGTTATGTTTCACAAGGATTTCATTATTACATCAACAACCAAATACTATACGTTTTCAATATTAAATAAACAATAAGATAGAGGCTAAGTTTATTGATAGAGGCTAAGTTGGAAATTACATAAGATCGGTGAGAAGCAGCAGCAATTTGAGCGAAATTGTAGCTTTAATGGTGCTCAAAGTGTAGCAGGAAGTTCTTCCTTGTTATTTGCTTCCCAACTATTTCAATATTAAATCAACAATCAAAACCAAATACTAAGAATTTATTGATGGTGGAGAAGCAATAGCAATTTGGAGGAACTTGTAGCCTTATTAGTTCCTTGAGCACTGTCCAATATGATCTACATCTCTCGATAGTCACGATTACTGTATGGAGAAAAGAGCTCGCAAAACCAATTCTTCTTTCGCATTGGACTCCATCCTATGTCCCTGCAAAGATTATCATTGTCCCATATATGAAAAGCTGCATGGCAGGATTTCCAATAGAAGGGTGTACATCTCTTCCAATGCTTGAAGTCGCTGTCTATATCTGCCTCCATTTCCTTCACATTCGGAAGAACAAATTTGCAAGACAGAAAATGAGACAGCCATCGAGAACGCATTTCAGAAGAATACACATTTGATAAGCTTTCTGAATAACCAAGAATCGCCAGATGAGGAATGTGTGGATGGATGAGCCCCCTGTTTGTTCATCGTCAGCAGATGAAAGTGATTTAGGCTTTGAGGGTAACATGAACTTCTTCATTGGACTTAATATGATCTATTATGCATTCATTTCCCTCAATCGAGTTAACATAAAAATAAAAATAAAATACAGACAAGAGAACAGAAAGTAGTAAGTAACCAGACCTGTATAAAGGAACTACACCAGCTGATTTATCGAGGACATCTGCAAAAGTTTCTGGAAGTAGGGTTTTGAGTTTCTTTTCAGCAGCACAACCGGTAGCAAATATGACAAGATCAGCTTCCACTTCTGTTCCATCATCTAGTACAACCCCCTTACTGGAGAAAATCCAATTGGGAGACTTTCGTAAAAGTATGCAGCCTTCCTCTACTCTTGGAAACAAATTACCAGGATATGTTGAAGTGTTGCAAGAAATTAACTCTTCAACAAAGCTGTGATCTGGAACATAACCATGCTTTCGCAAGGGAAGTTTCCAACATAGGTAAAGCTCCAAGAACTTGAACATTGCCCATCTCTGCATTACAAAATAATGGTAATAAACACCAACACTAAGAAGCATTTATAATTTTGTGCCAATAGGAACATTATACAGTTCAATATGGGAGGGAGAAATTGATATTGAACATATTCAACAAACGTAACATAATGCATGATCTAGATTTCCTACACTGTTACACTGGCATAGAAGATTCAGGGATTAACTTCCTACCTTAGCAATCTCATGTACACTTCAATGGTTTTGTGTTGTATTGGACACCCAAATTTAAATGGTGTGTCATTGTTCCTATTCAATACGTGACATAACATAAAACATCGTCCGGATGAATCAATGCACTGTTACACTAAGCATAGAAGAATCCATGGATTAACCGCTAGCCTTCACCTTAGATGGGTTTCTGTTATTGTTGGATTTAGAGGGGCTTTTTCTCTGGGCCTTGATAGAACTTAAGATTTGGATTTATGCTGGTCCATATTCAACTTAGATGAATTTCTGCTCTCCCTCGAACCTAGGATTTGGATCTATGTCGATCCATATACAATGCATTAACTAGATACGAAGCATTGTTACTTGGGCTTGGAAGAGTAGATGGATCCACCCCAACCTCTACTTAAAATAAACAGAGAGCCATTTCAATCATGTGTATGCAGAATCCAAAATTTTTAATTTCATTGGCTTGCATATCTGACAATATTGAAAAATCTTGGAAGAGTAGATGGATCCACCCCAACCTCTACTTAAAATAAACAGAGAGCCATTTCAATCATGTGTATGCAGAATCCAAAATTTTTAATTTCATTGGCTTGCATATCTGACAATATTGAAAAATCTTTGGCAGATTTTTCATGTCATCAATGACAAAACTTGAGGTATACTAACAGTGTTTAAAAAGTATATCTCCAACTTTAGCAAACAGCTTTTACAAACAAGTCTAAATTCTATCCATGATAATTTAT
>LPNX010339730.1:170703-187638 GCA_001517045.1 Pseudotsuga menziesii
CTATGAAGTAATCGTATATGTTTCTAGTGAGAATCATTTTTAGATCTGGATTCTTATGTTTAGAGAGACTCAGTTTCCATCTCGGATGGAATTATTGCCACGTAAAAGAGTTAAAGAGGTTTATTTACTGTTTAAGTGTAAACGCCTGTAGTTTTGATTTTGAAATTAAATAGAATGTTTAGAATACTCCTCTGCGTATAATAATGGTTTCCATCCTTCGATGGGCTTACGACCATACTTGGGAAACGAAAGATTCATTGCTGCAATTAGTTAGGCATTTTGATTTCAAAGCCGTAGCATTGATAATGGTGGTTGCCTTGATTTTAATTATTGACTGATATTTTTAATAAATTAGATAGGACATGTGTGAATATGTATATGATTAGTTGGAAATCGTGAGTTGTTAGCATATATAGATTGATAATTTTAATAAATAGATTGTCCTTAGATATTTTAATTAGATCCAAATGATCGCAATCCATCATTCTAGATCTGTAAAATTTGGATTTGTAACATAGTTCTTTTAATATGATGTATTTAATATATATTATAAAATTCATAAGGCCTTTCGACTCTCAACCATATTCTAAAATAAATGTTGACTGGTTTAAATAATAGTTTTATCCCTTAGATTAACCTTGTGAGAATAGATTTGGCAGGAATATTCTACAGACATTAAATTAATTAAATGAAGCTAGTGTAGAGATTCGAAACCAGAACAAGAATAACTAGATTTAAAACGATTATTCTCAATATTTACTCATTGATATAATAGTACCCATTGTTGGAAATCTTTGATTCGAGTATGGATGCCTGATTTGAGATGCATAAATAATTAATCTAACATTTTACAGACATGATTAAAATATAGAAACATAGGTATTTGTCCTATACAAATGCATAAAACATTTCTTCCTAAAGAATATAGCTACAGTTCATAAACATCCTACATCCTATAAGCAACATAATAAGAACCTGTAACCACTACTGGGAACACAGAAATAGAATAGTTGTTCCTCCCAACCAACTCCTAGAGCAACCAAATCACTTTCTCCAAAACCCCCGAGCCGGTTCCCTGAACCACAAGAGAAAAATCCACTTAATGTGTCATCTCTTTCATTATCAGATTCAATCCCCGTCCAATTATAGCTTCATTCTTGCTAATGGACATACTGTTATATAGTATTTTTCGTAGGACTGGGTCATTTATGAGCCTCCTTCTCTTTAGCACTCAACAAAGAGTTGTGACTTGATTTTGGAGAAGATGCCTACTTCACCTTGAGTTCTCACTCAACAACTACAACCACTTGTATTTTCCTCTGTGGGTCAGCAAATAGTCTTCAACATCTATTTCATTTTTGTCCCCTTCGGTATCTTTTAGTAATAAAAGAATAATTCATTACATTTGTTTTATATTTAACTTTGTGTCAAAAATATTTAAAATAATAAAATAAAAAATCTTAGCAGAAATTAATAAAAACAAACTATTAATTCTTGGTGTATTACATACACCTCCCCTTAGAGGATAAAATTTTCCTCGGTTTTGTTAACTTTCTAATTTATTCTTCCATATCTTCATCTTGGAATAGGATTGGATATGTGTCTCGCATAACACTTTCCAATTCCCAAGTAGATTCTTCCGGACTAAGGTGATCCCATTGCACCATGACTTGTATGATGGTGCGATTCGGGAGTAAAAGTTCTCTTCTATCAAGAATACGCTCCGGTCCCACTTGGAACTCTCCTTCGGGTTCCACCTGTATAGTATTCCAATAGATTACATGAGTAGCATCATGAATATATTTCTTCAAAATGGAAACATGAAAAACGTGATGTATTTTAATAGTGGGTGGTAGGGGTAACCAGTGTGCAACCAACCCTACTTTAGCCAAAATTTCAAATGGCCCACAATACATGAGTGCCAACTTTGAATACTTCCCCAATATCAAGGAGCTTTTCTTGGGATTTACCTTTATGTACACATGCTCACCTACCTGGAACTCTCTAAGAGTTGTTTTTAGGTCAACATAAATTTTATTCTTGTCTTGGGCAACCTTCAAGTTTTGTTGCACCTGTTTCTCAGTTAGTTCCATATCCCTTAACAATTTAGGTCTTAACATTAACCTATAACCTTGACTACTTCAAGAATTTGGAGTATTAAATTTGCGTCCATATAGAATTTCAAAAGGACTCATACCTCTTGATACTTAAAAAATATTAGTGTAAGCAAATTTGACTGAGTGTAAGTAGTCTTCCCATTTACTTGGTTTTTCCATTACATACATTCTTAGCATGTCTTCTAGGACTTGGTTTACTCTTTCAGTCTACCCATATGTTTGTGGATGATATGCGGTACTGAAAGTTCAATTGAGTGCCTAACCCTTTAAACACAGCCTTCTAGAAATTTCTTGTAAATTTTACATATCTATCTGAGATTATTACCTTTGGTATGCCATGTAACCTGAAAATCTCTTTCATAAAAATATATGCAATGTTAACAACTTTATAAGTAGATTTTACAGGAATAAAATGAGTTTATTTACTTATCTTATCGACTACAACCATAATTGATTCATGTTGCTTGAAATGTCTAGGTAGACCTATTATAAAATCCATGCTAATTATTTCTCGCTTCCATTGCGAAATGGGTAGCGATTGCAATAACCCTGCAAGGATGTTGGTGTTATGCCTTTACTTGTTAGCATTTGATGTTGCGAGCTAAGTACTCTGCTACATCTTTCTTCATGTTAGTCCAAAAAAAGTCCTTTGCGATCATGGTGATCATATTCTAGTATCCAGGAAGTCCTTAATAAGGTTGTTTATGCAACTCATTCATGACTGTTAATTTGATTTTTGATGTATTTGGTATGTACAACTTGTTTTTATGTAGCAAAAATCCTCTTCTATTTAGGTTAAAATCTATTTTTATCTGGTTCTTTTCATTTTCAACAATCTTTTCTTTCAAATTTTGGTATTCTTTATCATAAATTTCCACATTTAAGATCTGATTTGTAACTGTTGCTTGCAAAAAGTAAGTTTGTGTGGGGACTCTTAGCGAAAACAAATTTGTTTTCATTTCCATTTATTTGTTTTATTTTGAAATCGTATTAACTTAAGAAAGATAACCACCCGACCTGTCTAGCATTTAGATTTTGCTAGTCAAATAAATATTTTAAACTTATGTTATCTGATATTAACACAAATTTTCTTCCGATGCGGTGGTGTCATCACATCTTTAAATCATGTATAATTGCAGTAAGTTCTAATTCGTGCCTAGCATAATTATTTTCATGATATTTTAGTTTTCTAGATTCATAAGACACGACGTAATTTTCTTGTATTAACACGCCGCTTAATCCTTCCTTACAAGCATCGGTACATATGACGAAATCCTGAAAAGGATCAACAATTTTTAGGATAGGGGCGGTAGTTAACATGTGTTTTAATTTATTAAAACTTTCCATACACTTTTCAGTCCAGTCAAACCCTTTACTTTTCTTCTAAAGTGAAGTTATGGGGTAGACTATCTTAGAAAATCCTTCTGTGAACTTTTGATAATAACCAGTAATCCCCATGAACGATCTTATGTCTGTTACATTTTTAGGAACTGGTCATTCATTGATAACCTTAATTTTGTTGGGGTCGACAGATATTCCATCCTCGGACACTACATGTCCTAGATATTGAATCATGTATTTAAATAATTCGCATTTGCTGAATTTAGCATACAACTGTTATTCTCTTAATACTTGTAAAATTATCTTTAGATGTTCTTCATGTTCTTGTTTATTCTTTGAGTAAATCTGTATGTCATCGATGGAGACGACTACAAAATTTGTCTAGATAGTTACTTAGAATGTTATTCATTAAGAACATAAAGGTTGTAAGTGCGTTTATCAACCCAAAAGGAATTACGAAAAATTCCTAATGACCATAACGGGTCCTAAAAGAAGTCTTAAATATGTATTCATCTTTTATCTGCACCCGGTGGTATCCATACCTTAGATCTATTTTAGAGAAGATTGTAGCTCCATGAAACTGATCGAATAGATTATCTCTCAGGGGTAAAGGATATCGATTTTTAATAGTCATTTTATTTAGTTGTCCACAGTCTATACACAATCTTAAGGTTATGTCTTTCTTCTTTACAAATAAGACCAGTGCTCCCCAAGGGGAAACACTAGGTCGAATATACTTCTTGTTAATTAATTCTTGTAATTGTGATTTGACTTATGTAAGCTCTATCATGTTCATTCAGTAAAGATATTTCGATGCTGGTACCGCTCCGGGTATCAGATCAATTGTAAAGTTTATGTCTCTTTTTTGAGGTAGTCTAGGGACTTCTTCCAGAAAGATGTCTTTAAAATCCTTTGAGATAGGTATATATTCTATTTTAAGTTTATTATCATTATCTTTATCATCCATTACATAAACAACAAATACTTTACATCCCTTCTGTACAGATCTTTTCATTTGTAGAGAAGAGATATATTTGGTCATAACTTTTCTGGAAATTCCTTTTACTTTAATGGTGTTTCCAGTATCATCTATGCATGTAAAGGTTTTGTGAAAACAATTGAGCATTACTTTGTGTTTTTCAAACCAATCCATTCCTATCAACATATCATAGGAACCTAATTTTAAAATATTTAGATCAACATGTGCATTGAAATCATTCATTAATATTTCACAACCTTTAACATAACTAGTAACTTTACGTTTAGTACCCGTGGCTAACTATACCAGCCATGGATTATCAAATTTCTCTGGTACTAATTTACATATTTCAACAATCCTAGGTGATACATAACTTAACCTTGCACTTGGATCTATTAGTATGGAAATTGGTTGAATTTTTATCATACCTTCAATCTCAACCATTGAAGTTTGATGGCCATCTTGTCGATTCTCCAACACATCGTTGATTCTGAGCATACCCCTTGCAACGTCTCCAACTATAACAGCTTCCTAAATGGAATGAAAATTAAATTTTTTCTTTCTCATAGGAAAATATTTAAAATAATTTTGCTTGCCACATTCCCAACATTTTAAGGGTTCCCTCTCTGCAGTGTTCTTATTAAAAGAAGTGGGAGGTTATCTTTCTTTTGCTGTAGGATTCTATGGTTTAAAATTATTATAGTTACTACCTTGATATCCTTGGTAATTATTCCCTGTATTTTTGTGGAATTTATTATTCTTCTTTCTTGGATCAAAGTTATCTCGTATTTTAGTGTTCAATTTGGTACACTTTCTCTTTTATTTTTATTCTGGGCATAACATAAATTTGCTTTTCTCGTTGCTTCTTCCAGCGTCTTCGGATTGTCATACTCAATCCGCTCCTTAAACATGATAGGAAAATAGTCAAGAAAACGTCTTATCTTTGTTTTTTCATCTATTATAAATAGTATGTAACGAAGCACACTCAGGAATTTACTACAAAGTTCTTTCGTGGTCATAGCTCCTAGTCTTAACTCGTAAAATTCCTTAGCCTTTTCTTCGTAGTGACTATTCTAGGAGATATTTTTGTTTAAAATAATTTTTAAAGGTTTTCTAGGTTACGCATCTTTCCTTTATTCCTTTTACTTTATTTATAACCTGCCACCATATATCCTCTTTTCCAGTTAAATTAAATATATGGCCATTTTAGCTTTCAATTCATCGGAGTAATTATGGATTTGGAAGTATTTATTCATCCTCGACAACCAGGCTTCAACCTCTTCTCCTTTTTCAATCTCGTCGTTAAACATCAATGGTTTAATCTTTTTAAATTCACCAGATATTTCATCATACAGTTTGTACTTTTATTATTATTATTATCATCACTACTTTCACTAGAATTTTATTGTTGTTCTATGTGGTGTTTGAATGACTCCTCACTAGAAGTTTCATCCCCATGACTGAAAATTTCCATTTTTCTTCCCTTACGTTTGTAAGGTGTATTTTTTGGCATATTATGTTTAGGTTCTTTGTTTTTCTCTTTTTCATCGTTATGTATTTTAGCTAATAAAATATTATTCAATTCCTCTCAAGCTTTCAGGATTCGTTCATTATCCTCCCTAACCCTTTTTAACTTAGAACTTAGTTCTTTAATAGTTCTTTGCAGTTTAGATGGGCTATTAGTTTGACTCTCATTAAGGTTTACCCAGATTCACCATCCCTTAATTTACCCTCTTCATTGTTTATACGATTTATAGGGTGAGACTCTTCTTCTGTAGACATCCCTACTTCTGCCGTATTTTTCCTGCAAATATAAAGTTATCCTTCTCTTCCTGTTTGTAAGAGAATCAAACAAAAAATAAAATAAAATTAGTCTTCTAGTTTAATTAACAGATTTAGTGTTGAGTCGGTTCAGGCCTAGTGTTGTAACCATGCTGATCTGATACCATTCTGTCACACACCTCAAAAATACATATTAAAAACATGATACATACATACATATATATATATAGACATCCGATAAAAGTTCTTACATGTTTCTAAGTACATCTTTCATAGTTTTTAACAGATTTAGTGTTGAGTCGGTTCAGGCCTAGTGTTGTAACCATGCTGATCTGATACCATTCTGTCACACACCTCAAAAATACATATTAAAAACATGATACATACATACATATATATATAGACATCCGATAAAAGTTCTTACATGTTTCTAAGTACATCTTTCATAGTTTTTGTTCTATTACTAATACATACTTTACTACTACATGACAGGTTGTGCAATGTAGATGTTTGCTAAGGGAACAATATCACTAGATGTTTTTCAACCTACAAGTGATGTTTTGTAATAAATTATCTTGTTCTTAAATTAACTGTAACATGGTGTTATTAAATTTTGAAGGTTTTTTGTTCATTTTTAACTTTACTTTGTTGTTTCAACTTTTCTTCAATCGTTGAACTCAGATATGAATATTAGGCTACAATTTATTTATTTGTTCAGTCCCGAACTTCTAAGTCTATTAGTCTTTCCACAATTTGTCTTTCTGCAAACTGTCTTTCTATATTTATCTCTCCACAAACCATATTTTTGCAATTTGTGGGTGTGCCTTCCTTCCACAATTGTGGGCACACTTTCACATCCTCCTTTTGTAAACTCCTTCTGCAATTATCTTTCTGCAATGACCCTTTCCACAATCCACAGTAACTCCTTCCTTCTGCAATTGACGGTTGCGGGTTATGGGGATGCCTTTCAACTTTTTCGAACCAAGCTTCCGCATTTACCCTTTTCTGCAATGATCTTCCAAAATCTCCCTTTCCACAATCTGTGGGAACTCCCTCCTTTCACAATTGTGGGTTGCAGAGCTTCCTTTCAACTTTTTCGAACTAGGCTTCCGCATTTATGCTTTCCCCAATCGGCCTTTTCGCAATTTGTGGGAGCTCCTTCCTTCTGCAATTGTGGGTTGCGGGTTGCGGTGCTGCCTTTCAACTATTTTTATCCAAGCTTCCACAAATCTTTTGTATGCACTTAGATGTTTACTGGTTAAGAGTTTGTAGTTTGTTTTTAGGGTTTAAAATAGTTTTCTCAGGATCCATCGTAGATGGACTTACCACTACCTGTAACCTTGATAAAATTTATGGATTTTTTGGTTTTAATCGATTGTGGATGCCATCGAATGGTCTTACAGCCACATTGTTATTAATCATATTTTTTATATTTGATATGGTTTAAAGTTGTGATTCTTTCTAAGACCCATAAGGTCTTTGAGATCTGTGAGAAGAAATCTTTAAACCTATGTTCATCAATTGAAATTGTGGTTATGAAGTAATTTTATGCGTTTTTGGTGAGAATCATTTTTAGATCTGAATGCTTATGTTTAGAGAAACTCGGTTGCCATCTAGGATGGACTTATTGCCACGTAGAAGAGTTAAAAAGGTTTATTTCTATTTAAGTGTAAACGCCTGTAGATTTGATTTTGAAATTAAATAGAATGTTTATAATACTCCTTTGCGTAGAATAATGGTTTCCATCCTTCGATGGCCTTACCACCATACTTGGGAAACGAAGGATTCGTTGCTGTGATTAGTTAGGCGTTTTGATTTCAAAGTTGTAGCATTGATAATGGCAGTTTCCTTGATTTTAATTGTTGATTGATAGTTGTAATAAATTAGATAGGACATGTGTGTATATGTATCTAATTAGTTGGAAATTGTGAGTTGTTAGCATATATATATTGATAATTTTCATAAATAGATTATCCTTAGATATTTTAATCAAATACAAATGATCCCGATCCATCATTCTAGATATGTAAAATTTGGATTCGCAACAGAGTTTTTTTAATAGGATGTATTTAATATATATTATAAAATTTCTAAGGCCTTTCGACTCTCAACCAGATTCTAAAATAAATGTTGATTTGTTTAAAACAATAATTTTATCCCTTTGATTAACCTTGTGAGAATAGAATTGGCGGGAATAATTTACAAACATTAAATTAATTAAATGAAGCTAGTGTAGAGATTTGAAACTAGAACAAGAATAACTAGATTTAAAATGATTATGTTGAAAATTTACTAATTGTTATAATAGTACCAATTACTAGCAATCTTTGATTCGAGATTCCCAATCTGAGATGCATAAATAATTAATCTAACATGTTACAGTCATGATTAAAATACATAAACATAGGTATTTTTCCTATACAGATGCATAAAAAATGTTTTGCCTAAAGAATATAGCTACAGTTCATAAACATCCTACTGTAACTAGATTTCATAATAAGCAATAGAATAAGAACCTCACACCACTGCTGGGAAAACAAAAATGGAATAGTTGTTCCTCCCAACCAACTCCTAGAGCAACCAAATCATTTGCTTCAGAAGCCCCAATCCTGTTCGTTGAACCACAAGAGAAAAATCCACTTAATGCACCATCTCTTGCATTATTAGATTCAATCATCGTCCCATTCTAGCCTCTTGCATGCTAATGGACATACTATTATATAGTATTTTTCCTAGGACTGGGTTATTTATGAGCCTCATGCTCGTTAACACTCAACAAAGAGTTGTGACCATATTTTGGGGAAGATGCTTCCTGCACCTTGAGTTCTCACTCAGCAACTACAACCACTTGTCTTGTCCTCCTGTGGGTCAACAAACACTCATCAACAACTATTTCATTTATGTTCCCTTCAGTGTCTTTTATTAATAAAAGAATAATTCATTATATTTGTTTAATTTTTAACTTTCTGTAAAAATAATTTAAAATAATAAAATAAAAGATCTTAGCAGAAATTAATAAAAGAATTATTAATTCTTGGTGTATTACAAGAATACCGTAATATTAGCCAACACACCTCAAACAAAGGTATTATAGGAAAATATGAAAATTCAAAATTTTTACAGCATGAGTAGGCCTAATTGTTATGAGCATGTGTTTCCTCTTAGGAGGTCACGGGTTCAAATACAGAGAGGGTAGTGTATGTACACCTCTGTAGAATTTAGCAGTTAAATCACAGCGCAGAGGGGGGTCCCTTGTCCCGCAATCAAGAAGGTCTCATACAACAAATTGGTGTCTCGCTTGATGATGGTATTATTATTATTTTTAACAAAAACTGAAAAGGGATTTTATAAAACAAGCTATGCACAGCCATTCATTATAGCAGTAGCAAGGAAAGGTAATCTTGCAGATCAAAATTGATGAACAGCTGGCTTAACCTAAGAGTTTTCCAAAAAACTGCATACAAAGTTCTTCCAAAATAGCTAATGTCTCGAGTGGTATATACCCTTATTTATTGTTTACATAAAAAAAGACAGTAATACATATATCCATAAGAAAATCAAATAGATTAAGGGTTGCCTCTGAAGTCCTTGGGCTGCACTACTAATTCTTCCTCCATTGGGCACTCCGCTTCTGCAGTTGCTCCACTAACCCTGCTTCCCTGATTCATGGTGATAAAATGCTCAAGATCTTCCTGGATCCTGTCCACTTTACCCATCATTTCTCGCAGGTTACTTTCATTGTCATCAATCCGGGAGTCGTGGTTACTAATCTGCAATGAAGTATAACTCACTGTTTCTCCCATACTTTTGATTTCCCTCGCTATTTCTTTGTTTTCCATGACTCCAATTGCTACCAACTCATACAGGCGCCGCAAGTTCTTCTTAATATCCATTATTCCTGCATTATCTCCAGCTTGAGCCGTTCTTCTAGCTTCCACGGAAATCTCTATGCAAGCAAACTGACTATGCAAGGGACGAGCAGCAAGAGCACTGTCCGAAACTTCAACCAAGGGAAAACTAAGAAAATGACTGAGCACTATGAGCTCCTACTGCAGCACAGAATCCCCGTGCCTTTCAAAACAAACCAGTGTTCCCACAGCTCCTTCCTGCCACCCAGTGCAGAGACAACCCAAGACTCATCTCAAACTACCGGAATGCTTAGACTTTATACCAAAACCAGAGCCTGTAGACCAAGACGCGGAGGGGAAATTACAATGGCAATTGGAGAAGGCTGCGAGAGCAAGCCTCTCCTTCACAAAGGAACGAGTGAGAGGGAGATCTTACCACGGGATGCCCTATAGCCTCCCTCTTTCAATACATGTTACCACATTCAAAAGGATTCGAACAGATTTAGGAGAGCCAGAGAGGTCCGGAGTAGAGAAAATATGCATGGCGCTGCAAGGAGACGGCATAAGGAAAAGGGTGAAGATAGAGCAAGCGTGTGAGGGAGGATAACATTTAACCGAAGTCCTAATGGTCTTAATGCCTGCTGAGTTTGAGGTGTTGAGAGGATAGGAGAGAGACAACGCGGCCGAGGGATAAGAGTTGGCAGGATGGAGGATTAAATGCTTGGAGCCGTCGTGGAGAGAATGGAGGCCGGCTGCGAGGGAGAAATGCGGATCGGGGGGAAGAAAGGTGGAGGGGGGGGGGAAGAATAAGGAGAGGGGGGTAGAGAAGGGGATGAAGGGGGACAAGGAAGGAGGGATAAGGGGAGAAAGAAAAGAGAATAAGAGGAGAAGGAGGGGGGGCTGAAGGACTTTCATTGAATTGGAGGAGGGGTAAGTTCTTCATTAGAAAATTATGAATATTGAGAGGTCGAAAAGGGGGCTTCCAACACCACATTTAAGAAATGAATTTGAGGATGGGATGGTTTCCATCCTGGCTGTAATGACCTTGTGGGAGAGTGGCTCCCACATTAGCCATACTATCTGTTGCTGTATTATTATGCCGAAGGATGTGGAAGGCCTCATAGGATTTAGACATGAGAAGCTTGGCTTTTTCAAATAGGCGGCGACATTTGACTGCTCCAGCAAGGTATCCATTGATCAATTTGTAGATGACGTTCCTGGAATCTTCGAATATCAAGACCTTGTGAAGCTTCTTAGTGTTTAGAAGATGTAGGCTCTGTATAAGAGCCAGCCACTCAGCTTCATTGTTAGTTCTGTCACCTAGCCCCCACGCGAAGGTTTGTTCTACATATCCTCCGGGATCCAAGAGAATCCCCCTCGCGCCTGCCACCCTTGGATTACCTTTCGAGGCGCCATCAAAGAATAAAAAATGAGTTTTTCTCCCATGGAAGGGACCATCTAGGATGGCTTACCCTGCCTGTGATGCTTTTGGGCTGAAGGGAGCTTCTCTCTTTCAGGAAGTTTTTGCACCAAGAAAAATAAGGTTCAGGGATGGAATCTTGCAAGGGGAAGCTGATGTTATTTGAGGCAAACTTTTCAGCTATCATTCCTATAGTTTTAGCAGCTATATAGGTCGAGATAGCTTTTTGCTCCTTGAAGATGGCGCGATTCCTAGCTAGCCAAAGTTGCCAATAAAGGTTCTTTGGGATAGAGGCCCAAAGGCGGCTCAATATTGGTTTCTTGCTTAAGGAACCGGGAAAATGATTAGACCAGTCTTTGAAAAGCTAAACTGCAGTGCCTAGGAGGTCTCGTCCAAAATCTGGAGGGAGAACGATCCTCCAAACTATGAGGGAGACTTTGCATTGAAGAAAAATATGGCTGGATGTCTCTTCAGCTGAGTTGCACAAGGCACATCGAGAGGGGCCAAGAATGCCTATTTTCCTTAAGTTTTTAGCTGTTAATAGTTTATTATGTAAGAGGATCCAAATGAAGATATTAACTTTAGGGATACTATCAGGGTGCCACACCTTCTTCCAGAGTCTCTCCCCCATATTCGGTTCCGTGGTTATTTTCTTATATCCCTCTTTAACACTATACTGCCCGGATTTACCCCATCCAAGACGATCCTTGGCTGAGAATCATGTTGGGGATAAGCCATGGAGAGATGAGAGTAAGGAGGCTGTAGCATTGGCCAAATGCGCTGGAGGAGATAACTCTTTCCAGCCTGTCCATTGGCCCTTTATGTCTCACCAAGAGAGATCATAAAGAGTGTTGATCCCCTGTTCACTCGCCCATTCAGATAGGGGGGTCAATCCTGGTAGCAAGGAGCAAGGGGGCTCTCCTAAAATGTTGTTGTTCCAAACATTAATTCTTTTCCCATTCCCCGGGATCCAATAGCAGTGTTCAATGATTGTGTTAAGGGATGCTTTGCATAGCTTCCATAGAGTAGTTCCTTTACCTGTCCATACGCTGTCCAGCATTTTTGATCTGGGCCTTTTAATATACTTTTTTCTGATGACTTCCTTCCACCATTCTTTTCTTCCCGTAACCAGTCTCCATATCATTTTGGCTCCCATGGCTTTGCTCATGTGCTCAGGGTCTCTTATGCCTAAGCCGCCTTGATTTTTGGCACATTTGATCGTGTCCCACTTTACCAAATGGAACTTCTTAGTCTGGACTTTCCCTCCCTACCATAGGAATTTTCTGATTTCCTTACTAATGTTGTTAATGATATTCTTGGGAGCAAGGACCATCGAACTTGTGTAGATGGGATAGGAAGAGAGGATGGACTGAATTAGAACAGTCTTCCCTACTAAATTTAGCCATTTCAACCCCAAGGATTGAATCTTGTCCTTAATTTTTTGAACGGTTCCACATTGAGGAGGTCAAGGATTTTTTAACCACTGGGATACCCAAATAGGTAAAATGGGTCCAATTAGGATTGGCTTTGATTTGAAGGATTTGGGATATGCTGCAAAGAGTTGATATAGGGCAGTTCCATCCGTATATTTGGCACTTATTCAAGTTTGCTGAACTTCCTGAGGCTTGGAGAAAAATTTCCAAGGGGCTGAGAAATTTCCTAGCAATTTGGATGGAAGCTATTCCAAGAAAAATAGTGTCATCCGCAAATAAGGCATGATTGATGGGAGAGACTCCATTTTGAAAGGAAAGGCCCGGAAGAGATCCTTCGGCTTGAAGTCTAATAAGTCTTCTGCTTAGGGAATCAACGACTAGGATATAAATAAAAGGGGATAGCGGGCATCCTTGCCTCACCCTGCGAGAGGCTTTGAAGAACTCGGAGGGTCTTCCATTGATAAGAGGTGCTATCCAAGGGGAATTTATGCAGGCTTGAATTTGGCTGATGAAAACAGAGGGAAACCCAAATCTTTCCATAACCATAATGATAAAGGAGTGTCTCAATCTATCAAAATGATTGGCCAGGTCCAGCTTTATGGCCATCCCAGGCTCACCCCTTTTGGTACTAGAATGGATTGCTTCCTAAACCAAGAGAATATTGTCACTGATTTGCCTGCCTGAAATAAATCTGCCTTGACTAGGAGAGATAAGGGAAGGAATGATTTGCTTGAGTCTCAAGGACAACACTTTGGAGAATATTTTATAGGACGCGTTGCATAAAGAGATGGGTTGAAATTTTTTGATGGAAGTGAGATTGGAATCTTTAGGGATCAGGGCCAGGAAGGTGGAGTTAGTGGCTCCCCCCATGTTACCTTTTTCCATCCAAGAAATAAGGCGCATAAAATCCCTCTTGATGAGGGGCTAGAAGGTTCTATAGAAGAAAATAAGGAATCCATCCGGTCCTGGTGCCTTATCTAGGTGGAGGCTCCAAATAGCTTTTTTAACTTCTTCTTCCAATATGGGGGATTCAAGCCTGAGTTTTTCCTCTGGGCTGATAAGGGAGGGAATGTCAGAGACCATTTCTTCCATAGAGCATTGTGAGACTCGTTCCTCATCATTATACAAGTGCTCAAAAAAATTCCTTACCTCTGTGTTGATAGCCGCTTGCCCTTGAATGACTGCACCGTCTTCAGTTTTGAGTTCGCTTATGGTATTCCAGCGTTTCCTGTCCCTGCATTGATTCTGGAAGAAATTCGTGTTCTGATCTCCCCCTTTGAGCCAGAAGATGCACGAGCGAAGCCTCCATCCCTCCTCTTCATGTCTTAGAATTTTCTGCATTTTTGATTCCAGATCAATTTCCTTGAGGAGGTGCTCCTTGGTGATCGTACTTACTCCCATTTCGGCTTGGAGAATCTCCATATCCTTTATAATGATTTAATTTTTCTCAGCGAGTTCTTGGAATTGGGTTTTTGCCCATGATTTAAGAGCTACCTTCACCCTTTTTAACTTTTGTTCCCAGGAGTATGCTAGAGATCCTGGGATGAAGCAACGCTAAGCTCTAGATATAATATCATTGGATTCTTTCGATTCCAACCATATCCAATTAAATCTAAATGGGAGGGGTCCCAAGTTTTCCACTGGTGGAAAGAAGAGACATATTGGTTTGTGATCCGACATGGCAGAGCACAAGATTTTGACTTTCGGCTGTGGATTGAGCAGATGGGAACTGACTAAAAAACGATCCAGCCGGGCTGCGATATGTCCAGGTCCCATTCTTTTATTGATCCATCTGTATATGCCATTTTTGGGTTTGATATCAGTGAGGCCCCATTGAGATATGAGATCTTCCATCCTTTCCCCAAATGGATTCCTCACCTTAGTTCCGCCTCTACGCTCTTCTGCCAATATAGTGGCATTGAAATCCCCTGCAATGTAACAGGGTATCAGCTTCTTATCTTCACATTGCTCCTCTAGCGATGTCCAAAAGCTTTCCTTCTGCGAGTTCATGGTTGGGCCATATACATTCCCAATCCAAAATTGTTCTTTGCTTTCTTTGTTTTCAAGTTTTATTAGAATCCAATTTTTGTTTTCTATAGAGGAGCACAGGTCGAACTTATTTGAATTACACCAGCATAGTAGCCCTCCAGAGGCCCCACTTGCACTGATGGAAAGGCTTGTCCCTTTTGGCTAGATACTTTTGATGGTTGAAACGCTGTCTTCAGCCGATTTTTAGTCTCCTAAATGAGAAGGATTGAGGTAGTTTCCATTGATTTAAACCTTTTGATAACTTCTAGCTTTTGCATACCTCCCAAGCCTCTGCAATTCTAGGAGACTACTTTCATTATTTCCTGAGTTGTTTGAAGGCCTTGTCTTTCTCCTTTCTCTCCTCTTCCGCACTGAGAAGATATTTGTTTGCTTGCGAAGTTTTTACTAGAAAGTCTAGGTTAGCCTACTTTCCTGCCGCCTTTTCCCTTGTTGCCTTTTGCTCTCTGATGACTTTGTTAGATTTCCTTCCTTTTCTGGAGAGAGGTTCTTTCTCTTCGATAGAAGTATCTGTTATTTCTTCCGAGCTTGCTTTTGCCCTTGATCGTGTAATGGATCCTTCAGAGTTTGTCACTTTGTCTTTCCTTTCCTTAGAGTGTCCAAGACCCTCTTCCTGATCTTCCTTTTCCTGGTTCTGCGGGACTCCAAAACCCTCTTCCTGATCTTCCTTTTCTTGATGTTGTGGGACGATAGCCAGGGATTCAGAATCCTGCTGTTGCTCCATTTCAGGATTTTCTTCATGATTTTCTTCTTCTTGCGTATCAACTTCCAAGGCCTCAAACCTATTTCCAGGGGGACTCTTTGACGTGGGGATCTGTTGTTTTGAGGGCTTGGCTGCCCTCTTCCCGCTTGCAATGTTCCATCCCTCACTTGGTGGGCTGTCCGAGATGGGTTTCTTATGTTTTTTTGGACATGATTTTGCAAAGTGGCCATATTCATGGCAGTATTTGCATTTGAACGGGATTTTCTCGTAGTCTACTGTTTGAAGATGATTCCATCCATCAATGGAGAGCATAATTGACTCAGGCAGACCTTTCTCAAGGTCGAATTCAACGCAGATTCGAGCACAGGAGAACATTGGGGCTTTCGGCTCAGATTTGTCTACGTACTTCCCTAGGGTATTTCCTATTGCTCAAAAATCCTCATCATTCCGGTAGTGAAGAGGAAGATGGGGGAGCTTAACCCACACAAGAACTGCTTTTGGAATATCTTTTTCTGGATTGAAGGACAGATCCCACTTGTTCAAGTACATGCCTCTTGGGCCCATGAAATAAGGTCCGTTTCTGAAGATTAAATCATGATCCTCCTTCTTTTCAAAGATAAATGCAAAGTATCATTTTCCACAAAATATTTGCTGAACTTCTCCCTGGATTAGGGTTCTCCAATTTTTATTCAACCAAATCTCCACTGAGCATGGGGAAGGCCATAGGCCGGTGAACAGACCAATGAGGCCTTTCTCAGAGAGGGTGACTGCTTTTCTCTTCGAAGTAGCAGAGCTGATCTTCACTTCCGGGACCTCTGCATGTTTGATGAATTTGGAGGAAGGGGCCGCGGCGACTTGGACGGGAGGCAGTGCATCCACAATGGTCTCGAATCTGTCCTCTACGGACGCTGGATCCGGCGGATCCATGATCAGGGCGTGGAAGCCCTCAGCGGCTAGGGCTCGATCGCTCGCACAGTATTGTTGCTGGGGAATTCCGAGTACTGTTCTTATTATTATTAAATCAATTAAAAAAAACAATAAATTCATTGTGAAATAAATTACAAATTTTTAAATGTTTGATAAACATTTAAAATGAAACTTATATTTACATCATTATTTTTATGTTGAAGCAAAAAAAATTCAATTGATGTATGCAACCTTTCATTGTTTAATTCAATATTAAAAACATTAAAAATCCTACCATAACAAATATTATATTTACAAATTTACTTTTATGTTTAGGAAAAAAAAGCATTGATACATTAC
>LPNX010339730.1:214114-256614 GCA_001517045.1 Pseudotsuga menziesii
AAAAAAAATCATTTTATAATTGCTTCTACATTACATAGATATATCTGTGCAGGTGAGGGAAAACTAGGTATTGTTTTCCCGAGGTTTCCAAAGACTTTCAAAGAACATTCTTAATTATGAGGGCACTTAGGGCATAGATCAGAGAGCCCACGGGAGGAAGAAGAAGAAGAAGAAGAGGACTTAAGTCAAAAGGTGAGGTGAGTGAGGAGGGGAGACATAATAGCGATATTTGCAGGAGAACCCACTAGTATTATAATGATGGGAACGAGACTCTTAAATTGTAGCCATTGTAGACATAGGAAACCCTCATAAACAGCTCAAGTGTAAGAGTTACCGTGTAAGCATCCCGGCAAATTAAGTAATGATAATATTCAGTTAGGTATATGAAAAATTCTTTTGTTTCTTTTAGAGATGACTATATGCATACTGTACAATCATTCCCTTTGGCTGGCCCTCCATTCCAATTGCCTTTGTCTATGTTTCCTACCCCCCTTCCTCCGATGAGACAAGTAGACTAAGAGGCCTAGGTGGACCGTGGGATACTGGGAGTGCTGATTCAAATGATTCTGGCCGCAGTAAATGAATGGAAATCGGAATAAATCCTAGAATCCTGGACTAACTAGTATAGGATATGATTCATGAGAACAAACAAAGGGCAGCGTGTTGCTAGCCTACTACCAAAGATCCATCATCCCAATCTTGTGGTGGTCATAAGAGAAATGTCTAGTACTGGGTAAAACCCTGGTCTGGAAACTTACATACCCTGCATTGGACTAGGTTAGGTTCAAATCTAGCAAAGATTGCTCAATGCATTGTAAATTGCAACTTGTAAGTTGTAACCCAAAAAACAACACCATTAATTTTTCCTTACAGAGCCTTGACAGTGGAGGGTTATCAAATCAATTCACCATCCATAGATATGACTCATATGAGTATTTAATTTCACATCATATACTCAAATACTCAAGTGACTTGTAAGTTGTGAGATCACGTGACTCGATGAAAAATAAGATGACAGATGGAAAATCGATTTGGCAGGTGGCATCATCTCATACCAACATTTAATGAAGTTGGTGAATCAGTAATGCATGCTAATGCCATTAAATGCTTTGAAAGTGAACATCGAATCGTGAGTCACAATCCTGACTCACTAACTTGAACTTGGCACTAGGCAGCCTAGTGGCCCACCGTGGTCCGTGTCTATTGGGACTGAGATATTCATCCATGATCCGACTATTCAAGGGCACTTGGGAAGACTCTGAGTCCTGACTCTCCCATATTCCACTGAATCCCTAGATATGCAAATTTTGTAGCTGCCCTTCTGTTGCAAATATACTGAGGCTTACACAGTTTCATTATTGAAGTGTTGGAAATGATACTAATTTTTTTTTGCATGGTAAAATTCCTTGTGGCCTTCTATGATGTTTAAAATGGCCTTTGAAGGGCTTTGAAAGCTTCAAATTTGAAGCTTGGTCCCCTTTCAAAGACAATAACATTTGTGTAAATTTTGAAAAGGACCCTTCATAAATAAAGTGACTGGAGATTATTTATTTACAAGTGTTTTAAAAAGTGATGAGGAAGACATAATAACAGTTGTGTAAAGTTTGAAAAGGTCCCTTAATAAATAAAAAGTAGTTGGAGATTATTTAGTTCTAAGTGTTTTAAAAAGTGACGAGGGGAGATTGGTTCCTGAACCAAGAATACAGGGTCATCAAAATATATGGGTGTGAGTCGTGACCTTACCCATCTATTAAATACATATATTTGCCTGAGATATTTAGCCCATCTAATGAAGATTCAACGGCATGTGGTGGAGGATGAGGATGGCGCCTGAGGGTTTCTATCTCTCCTTGCTTTTCTTTACTGTTACATCCTCCCTCCTCTCTCTGCCATGGCGTACCTCGCTTAGCTGTTCACTTTTCTTGCCGAGCTTTTCCTTTCATTGGTTCTTTTAGCCATTTCGCCTTTGGGTAGTCTCTGCTTTATGGTGTGGTAGTTTCCTGGGTATCCTTCTCTTCTCCTTTTCTCGGCTTTTACTTGCTGGGTTTTTTTATTTGTTCTGTCTTTCGACTGGGGTTTCATTTCCTGTTTTGTCTCCGGCAGGGTTTTTGCAAAGGTTTGTGGTAACGGAGCCCTGCGGCCTAGCTTGGAGTCCCTCCCCTTCACCGGGGACTAGTACCAACCAAGCATTATCTAAAAAGTGGGAAGTGCATCGCTCCTGTCGCGGCTCTGTTTTGTATGTGTTTTTTTTGACGTCCTGCCCACCACCTTTGCATGTTTTCTCACTGCCCTGGATTTTTAGGGTTCTGGGTTGACTTTGTGATTCCCCTCATGTTCTTTGTCTGTAGCTATTTCCTCCTTGGTCATCCTTCTTGTCACCTATCTTTGGGTTGTGCTGGCTATTGACATTAGCCTCATGGGCACATTCTGCCAAGGGTTTTTTTCGTAGTCTGCCCACCCATCATTGAGCTCGGACTTTCTGTACCACCTAGCTTGTATTCGCCTGTGGCTTTTTCTTTTTCTTTCCTTGGTCTTTGCTTTCTGCCTTCCTTTATTCTAGAGGTTAACTTTCACCTCTTGGTATTTCGGCTAGGATTTCCAGTGATTGGTTTGGGAGCCCCTTCTGGTTGACATTTTGGGCTCATCCTTCTAGGACTTTTTACTGATCATATGGTATGGCAGACTCTGGGGCTTCGATGCGCCATCGCGGGAAACGGAAGTCTAAACGTATCAAGGCCTCTACTGAAAGGTTTCGATATGTTCTGGGGCACGATATTTTCCTTGATAGAGTCTCTACTCTGTGTTCCCGTGCATTGATTGGATGTCTGGAGTATTGCAAAATGGATAAGCTTTCTTGGGTTTCTTGGGAAAATGAGCATTGGAAGCCATTATTTAACTACGCTCCGACCATCAGTCTTCTCTCCAGAGGGTGGATTGTCTTCGTATTCCTCGATCCTGATCACTGCACTAGGGTTTTAGACCGTTTGTGGCATGTTGGTAAAGGGTCATTGGTGCTCGGCCGCTGGCATACTAATTTCGACCCCCTAAAAGAAAAAATCAACTAGCGACACCTTTGGGTCCTCTTGCCGCAGCTCCCATTTCCTCTGTGGAGAAAATCCATCTTGGAGGGTATTGGCAACACCATCGGTCGTTTTGTCTCTGTCGAAGATGACTTTTTGCAATTTTATGACAAACGGATTGCTCGGATCCTGGTGGAGATGGATATCTCTCGTGGTTTGCCTGCGGAGGTTGAACTCTTGTGTGGTGAGCGGCTGCGCCTGATTCAGAGACTTGATTATCTATACGTGCCGTTTCGTTGCAGCATCTGTCACTCTATTGGCCACCTTAGGAATTCTTGCCCGCAGAGGATCTTTGTTGATGATCCATCGGACACCAGCATGTACAGGTCGCCCTCACCTTTACCTCGTCACCAGGCTCCTCGTCACTCACATTCAGGTACAGTTTTTGACTCCTCTCCCCCCGTTGAAAATCTTCCTGAATCTTTTTTCGAGGCAGTTGATAGCCTGATTTTATCTCATAAAAAGGTTAGTGACCCTCTATCTCCTGATGATTTAGCACAAGCTCCCTCTTCTCAGGACCCTCCTCTGATTTCTCCTGTTGCTTTATCGAGCTCCCCTGCCACCCTAGTTGAGAGAAACCCTTTGTGTGCATTGGCACTCGACTCATTGGTGGATTTTCCACCCCTCTCTGCTCGTCCTCCTCCTTCGGACCCTCCACCCACCATTTCCCGCTTATGGGCCCACCTCTGACTACCTCCTTAACTTTGGATCCACCTCCTCTCACTGATCATTCACATCTTAGCCCTACTTCCTCCCCTTCATTTTCAGATCCTGCCCTCAAAAAATCTCTTTCCATCTTTACAGCCTCAACCCCTCAATCCTCTTCTACCATCCCACTTAACTCTATCAAATTTGCCAACGTTACTGTCAGGAAAACTAAGGGTAAAAGGGAGCCACGTGTCCTTTCTCCGGTCTCTCCTCCATTTATTCCTCTTTCGGTTCGATTACAGGAAGCAGATAATGGTCATCCTTCTCGGGGTCTTAGAGCGAGCTCCCCCCCACTGGACATGTCTTAATGATCATTCTATCCCTAAACGTTCGTGGCCTTGGAGGCAGGCCCAAAACTCTTGGTCTTTGTTCCCTTATCAAAGCCCTTCACCCGGATCTCATTCTCCTTCAGGAAACTATGTGCAGCGATCTTCCAGCTCTCTTGTCTTTCTCGAAAATCCTGCCATCTTGGGAATTTTGTGCCGTTAGTGCCCGGGGCCTTTCGGGAGGGCTCCTCTCTACCTGGAATCCTCTTAATGTCAAATGCAGAGCTTACCATACCTTTGCTGGCATTTTACTACTTGCACACTTCCATGGTCTTCCCAATCCTATTCATGTTCTGAATGTCTATGGTCCCTATAAGGATAGAATTTTATTCTGGGATAAAACCCTCCGTGGCGGTCTTCTCAATCTCCCTCATCTTATTTTGGCTGGTGACCTCAATCTCACTCTTAGTTCCTCGGAGATTTGGGGTTGTAAAGACACTTTGGACCAGCAATCTGATCACTTTCATACTCTCTTCGGTTCTGTTGGCCTCGTGGATGTTGCCCCTCCCTTAATCGGTCCAACATGGAGCAATGGACGGTCCGGTGAGGATGGTATCTGCAAACGCCTTGACAGGTTTCTTATCTCTAATGACCTTCTGCCCTATCTAGGGGCCTACAGGACTTGGACTCACTGCTCACTCTTATCTGACCATTTTCCTATACTCTTTGAGTGGAATCCTCCTAAAGGTCCCTTTAACTATCCATTTAAGTTCAATAGATCATGGCTGGAAAATTCTGATTTTATTGACTCGTTTCATCATTGGTGGTCTATCAACTCAGATTTGTATCATTCTTCTGGTATTGAGGATCTCTGTTTGACTCTTAGAAATCTCAAATCTGATACTAAGTCCTGGATCAAGGAAAAATCTGCCAGTCTTGTCAAGGTTACCTACCTATTGGATCGAGCCATTGAATCTATCCTCTCCATGGGCATTCTATCAAAGGATCAAAAGGCACATCTTTCCCGTCTTAGTGCTGAAAGATTTAGCATCCTGGATCAATATCAGCTCACTTGGCAACTCAAGAGCAGACTCAAGTGGGCTCTTCAGGGGGACTCTAACACTAAATTTTTCCATACCTTTGCATCTGGCAGAAGGACCCAAAACATGATCTGGTCACTGGAAGATGGTGAGGGTAATGTCATTGAGGAAGAGGGTCCTTTAAAGGATCTTGGTAAATCATTTTTTGAGAATATCTTTCGGGATGAGGATCTCACCTGTCTAGATCACCAACTCAAAGTGATCTCTCTCTTTCCTAGAATGATTCATTCCGAGCACTCCTCAAGACTTACTTCACTGGTTACATTGAAGGAGATTGAACTCTCCCTTAAATCCTTCAAAAAGGATCGTAGTCCGGGCCCAGACGGGTGGCCGGTGGAATTCTACTTATACTTTTTTGACCTTCTTGGCCCCACTTTAGTCCAGATGGTGGATTCTACCAGAACTTCTGGGCACATTCCCTCTTCCCTGAATTCCACCTTTATTACTCTTATCCCTAAAAAGGACAAGCCCCGTACATTTGCATACTTTCAACCCATCTCCTTATGTAACCTTCTTTACAAACTCATTGCTAAAGTCATTGCAGGCAGACTTAAACCCTTTCTTGATTTGGGCATTTCTCAAGAACAGTTTGGTTTTCTAAAAGATCGACAAATCACTGAGCCTATTGGTATAGTTCAGGAAGTTCTCCACTCAGTTAAAGTCAAGAACTCCTTTGCCTTTGTTCTTAAACTGGACCTTACCAAGGCTTTTGACCGTGTGGACTGGACTTATATCAGGCTTATCCTTATTCAGATAGGTGTCCCCCTTCTCACTGTCAACTGGATCATGAGCTGCATCTCTACTGTAAACTTTGCTGTCCTGATTAATGGGATCCCCTCCAGTTTCTTCCCTGCCTCACGTGGTATAAGGCAAGGCTGTCCTTTATCCCCACTGCTGTTTATTCTGGTCATAGAGGGACTCAGCATGCTCATTAAGGATGCCAGGAACAATGGCCTCATCAGGGGTATTAGAATCTCGCCCTCCCTTACCCTCTCCCACCTCCTTTTCGTGGATGATGTCATTCTAATGGGATCTAGTACCCTCCAGGATTGGATGGATTTTGAGGTCCTACTTGATACCTTTTGTAAAGCTTCTGGTATGAGAATTAACTCTGATAAGTCATGTATGCTCTTCCACAATTTTACTGATGCCTGTCTCAATGAATTTAGGGCTGCTCTGCCCTTTAGGATGCTTCCTCTTCAGTCAAGTATTACATATTTGGGATACCAATTGAAGCCCCTAAATTACAGAGTTGCTGACTGGTATTGGTTACTACAAAAAGTCGAAAAGAGGATTAATCACTGGGCATATAAATACTTATCTCTCGGTGGGAGACTTGTACTTGTTAATGCTATTCTCTCTAGCATACCTGTATTTTGGATGGGATTAGCTCCCCTTCCTTGCTCCATTCTCCATAAGCTCAGAAGGTCTTTGTTCAATTTTCTTTGCGGTTCTATGGATTCATCTTTCAAGTACCATCTATCTAATTGGAATGATCTATCTAGGCCAAAATCTTCTGGTTGTTGGGGTATTAAAAACCTCACCTTCTTCAATCAAGCTCTGCGGCTGAATGTGTTCTGGAAAGCTCTCCATTCCAAAGGTCTCTAGTTCCAGGTTCTACAAGATAAATATTTAAAGGGTGGGACGGTTATGGATTGGCTCAGGTCAAAATATTTTAGCACACGTAATGTTTCATTGTTCTGGCGGGGCTTTCTTCAGGTTCTTCCCTGGATGGGCCTGCACCTGTCATGGCAGGTTGGTAATGGTGAGAGTATACTTTTGGGGATCGACCCGATTGTGGGCTCGATAGCTCCATTTTCTTTCCCAGAAGAACTTAGAACGTACCTGGAAGATTTAAATATCAGCACACTGGCTCAAGCACATAATCCTTGTTCTAATGACCAGCATTACTGGTACTCGGCAACAGATCTTGACCTTAGTGGCCCCTTTGAATCGATCTGGAATGATTTTATTTGTGATCTATCTGCTGCAGGTATTCATTTATCAGACTGCTCTGATAAACTCGTGTGGACATATAATAAAAACAAGGACTCCATATCAGCTAGGGAGGCATATGACTATATTTTTTATTCCTCATCACGATGGATACATGTCCTCCTGTTTGGCACAAGGCACTTCCACTGAAGATATCCTGCTTTATTTGGCTTGTCCTTCATAATCGTATCCTCACATGGGATAACTTACAGAGAAGAGGGTTCACGGGCCCTGGTATTTGTCTTCTCTGCTGGTCTAATGAGGAATCGGTTGAGCACTTGTTCTCTTTCTGTTGGGTATGCAAATCTGCTGCAGACTTTTTTGTTGACTATTTCCATATTAATGTTAGTATCTCAGGCATTTCTGTAGCTGATATAGTTTATGGATGGGTTGACAAAATCCCAAAGAGCTCATCTATCTTCCTGCTGCTTTTCAATTTGCTGTGGATGGTTTGGAAAGCTCGTAACTCGGCGGTGTTTGAAGGGAAATATAGGAACATTCAAAGCATTATCCAGCAGAATTTATTGTCAGTACATTCACCAGTACATGGGGCTATCACCAAGAAATGTCGTAGCAGGAATATTGGGTCTACTCCAATCAAGACCTTCCCATGTGGCTTTTTTGATGGTACATCCAACAACAGGATTGTTGGTGCTGGACTGTGCATATTTCTTAATGACTCCCACTACCTGGAATTTTCATTGGGGGTAGGACATGGCACTAATACCAAGGCAGAGTTGCTCAGTCTTTGGGCACTTTTGCACATATCTCATATGATGGGGATCCCTCTTGCTCAGGTATATGGCGATTCTCTGGTAATCATCAACTGGGCAAAGGGATCGACTGCTCTCTCCCCACCTGAACTTGTTCATTGGTGTAGGGAGACTAAAAAGCTAGCCACTAGCTTCCAGGACTTGTCTTTCTCTCACATATATCGAGAGCACAACAAGACAGCTGACTGTCTTTCTAAAAAGGCACTTTCACTTCCCCAAGGAAAAGGCTGCTTTATGGAATTTGATGAGAATATCCTGGTTTTTAAGGACCATATTCAGCTCTTTTGAGCATGTTTTTGAGGTCTTCCTCTCAGTGTGGATCCCCTGGTCACATGTATGTGTTTCTTTCAGGTTTGTTCAGGGTTATTTACCCTTGATATGCAGCTGTCTATTACTAGAAAGTGCTTCCTTTTAGAATTTTGAACAGAGTTTTATTGGCTCTCGATAGATGTGAGTGACCAGACAGTCCTCATCACATGATGAGACAGTTTTCTGATGAGATATTTGGTATTATTTGCCTTTCCTCTTGATGGGAATCTCTGGGTGGGCAGTCATGTTAAAGGCCACATGAGGTTGATGTATGTATTAATGTCTTTTGATTCAATTTGAATAACAAGGACATGTATTTTCCTCTTGAAAAAAAATACATATATTTGCCTCCGAATGTTTTCACAATTTTTTTGGGGAAAGGGCCACTAATGGGACAAACAATGACATGAATATTAATTTTGTGGGTGGTGTAAATTCATTTGGAGAAGTGCAATTGTTGTCTTCGCTAGAGCATTCGTTAGTGTTGCAAATTGCTGATTACTGTTTATTTTTTAAAGCATGTTTCAAAAGTGTAAAGCTAAATAAAAATAAAAATAAAAATGAACTTTGATTTTAACTTTTCTAATGAAGAAGAACATAATATGGATTTCAATTTTTGGACAATCTATTGTTTAAAATTAAATTGTCCATATTCAATTAACATAAACTTATTTTAATGCAAAAATTTATAGCAATGATTTGGCACGCAAATTGTTTGTTGTTTTAACTTTCCAAGGGCCACAAAAGTACTTCGTTATTTGAAACTCAATAACATGTAGATCTAACAGTTATAAACATATGTTTCCTCATATGAGGTCACAAGTTCAAATCTGGAGAGAGCTAAGGTATGTACACCTTTGTATAGCAGTCAAATAATTGGGTGGAGGAGGCTTCCTTGTCCCACAAACAAGGGGATCTAATACACCAAACACCAAATTGGTTTATGGCTTGGCTGTGACCTTAAAAAATAGATTATTATTAAATTATTATAAATGAACTCACACAGAACATCATAAATTTTATGGCAAGGTTTTGTAGTTGGTATCGTTCAAGATATAGAAACGGATAAACTAGTTGCTCAAGGAGTAGAGGGTTTTAAATCTTTGCACATCCAAATGCATAATCACAATACTTACACATGAAAGTATAATACTATAAAATATCACTAAAAATTAGACTGGATGAGTAAATTAAGATATATTTATAGATTCTTGACTCCATGTTTGTGGATTCATTTACTCTAGTTTGGTCTTTGACTCACTCTAGTAAATTTAATTGAGTATTTCAGTGTTAAAGCCTTAAGAAATTTGCTCAAGCCTACAACCTTCCCAAATCCTCCCATTCACAAATTTCTTTTAGTGTTCTCGAATTATATTTAACGGGATGACTGCTAGATAATTAGTCACGAACTCATGAATTTCAAGGCTCACTGGATGCATACATCTCATTTGCATGCACGTGCTTAGGTTTTATGCTCCTCCATCAGAGATTACGATCCAATGGAACACGGGTATTTACACTGGTATTTATTCATATTCTCTGATAATAAGCAAAATATTTTTAAATTTTAATCTTTCGATATGTATAACTTGTGTGGATTCTAAATATTTAGTCAACATTGCAACTTATGTCGCTCTAAAACTCAATCTCTTGTGCAGGAGTGTTTTGTATTATTTCAAGAGTAGAGTTAAGAAAGTGGTCTCTATTGAAATGCTTTCTAGTGAGATAGGTTCGAAGGTAAACCTTTTTTGAATTTGAGTTTTATGTAGCTGCTACTCTTCTTTACCAAAGTGCTTTTCATTATTTCAAGAGTAGAGTTCAAAAGTGGCTTCATTTGAAATGGTTTCTAGTGAGCTAGATTTGAAGCTAAATGAGTTAATAAAAAACACGTTATTATGTCTTGTCCACCAATAGGCAGACTTATTCCAAACTCTACTAATGATAAAAATGATTAAAACATACAAGACTCCTTAAAATATGTCTTGAAGCCTTGAATAAATTCAACAGTACAATTTATGTAAATCAGATCTAAATAAGATCAAGACTTACATTGGAGTCTTTTGGATAAGTTGATGTTTCTCTCTCTTGGTGCTCCTCATGCTCCAAATGAGGTAGATTGGGATGTTATTTATGATGTATGGAAACAAATGAAAACTAGAAAGCTTCTTCCATTGGCATAAGCTCAAATTAATTGAATAATATGAAATGAATTGAAGAAAAATATGTTTTCCTTTTTTTGGGGGGGGGAGTGTAAGCTCATTTATGTAATATAATAATAATTTTGTGGATATTACTAATTTCAAAGAATTTTTTCTTTTTTTCTTAGGTTGTATTAAAAATTTATCATTTTTTCATGTAGCAAGTGTTTAATTGTTTAAGATTGTAAAAATTTGGAAGGGCAATATTTTTTTTAAGGGTTTAGTTAATTTATACTTGTCAATTGAAGTACAAATATTTTTATGTCCTTTCATCTTTGAAGGGATATAAGTTATATGCTCTTCAAAATGAATTAATATTTGCCTTTCAAATGTGATCACAAGGGGCAGTATAACAATGTTGTCTTTCTAGATCATTCCTTGTTTTTTAAAAAACATTTGTATTTTCGACACACTAGGTGGTTAGGCATTGGATTGTAGAGTTTAGAGTTTAGCGCTTTGCAACTATAAGTAACATGCTTTGTTGTAGTTTACAATTTTCATTTGGCAAATATTGTAACATCATAATATCTTGGCGGTCATTAGAGATATTTCATATGCTCTTATATTTTGTTTCCATGTGTTGCAGCTTAACACACTTCATCATCTTTTCTATGGCATGTGTTCTTGCTTCATTGCTTGGTTGTTCAATTGCAGATGTTGTGCTTGATTGTTCGATTGGAAATGATCTGTGAGATAGGGCCAAAGATCATGAACACACAGGTATGCACTCTTCCCCATATTCTAAATGGTTCCTTTGGTGTCTTGGAGATCAAGGTCTAGGTGGAGATTTGTAGTCTACACTCATCTCTTTTTGTTTGTCAGGTTTTCATGTTGAATTTTTACAATTTTTGTAGTTTCAAGAAAAAAAGTAATCATGATTTTAGTGCTAGATGTTGGTTTCTACAATGCATTTTGTTAAATTGATTGATTAAGGCCATCTGTGCTAAGCTATGATTATTGTTATGGATTTGGTTAAAATGACTAGTTAAAGTCATGTGTTACAACATGGACAAAATATTTGATTTTTAATGCTAATAATTTACTATTGGTAAGGTTCTCGCTCTTTTTCTCCTGTTTCTTTTCTTCTTTTGTGAAACCCATGCTTAGTAACTTTGATTTGAACCCCCATTCTGTAAGCTCTCTTGTGAGCCACACACGTTTTGCTTCTCATACCACTATTATATTTCCCTCTTCAATGTCTCATGTAATGGAGTGCATTGAAAAGGAGCATTGGTAGCATAGGTAAATCCTAAACAATACACTGAACATGTTGGAAATGGTGAAAAATGTTGTCGAGGAAGAAGGGAATTGAGATTTAAATGCTTACAACTTCCACAATGGCCTTCTAAAATACCAGAAATGTTGATGGAGGAGAAAAGAAACGTAATGTAAAATGTATAAGTAATAAATATGAAGAAGATGGTTTACAATAATAATTTCCCTGGGTATTGATACCTTAAGTGGGGAAGAGAGGTGACTTTTCAATTCACCTCTTAGTTTAATTACAAACATTTACTAAAATTAACTTAGCTTAATATTTAAATTTAACATTTGTAACATTGCCTTCTCCTTTTAAATTTCTTTATCCTCAAAGCAGGGTAAAGACAGGTGTTGCTGAACGAATTTCTCTGTTTCCCATGATGCATCTTCTTCGGGGCAATTCTTCCACTTAATGAGATATTCCTTGATCATTCTAGTGCATAATCTCCATTCTTTGATGTTGATGATAGCTTCTGGTTCTAAGATTAGTTTCCCTTCTTCATCTAGAGTGGGGATTGTTGTTTGAACTGATTGTTGTTGACCCAACAACTTTTTAAGATCTGATACATGAAATACGTTGTGAATTCGACTCGTCTCTGGTAACTTTAGCTCTTATGCTACATTGCTAATCTTCTGTATAATTTGGTAGGGAACATAGAATTTATGTCCTTGTAGTTTTAGTGATAATTGTTTGTATGGTTGAAGTCTTATGAATACCCAATCTGCTAATTCAAACTCTCTCTCGGTTCTATGTTGGTATGTTTGTTGTTTCATACGATTTTGTGCCATAGTTAAATTATCCTTGAGTGTTTGCATAATTCGTTGGTTTTCTTCTAGTTGATCTTTTACGATGGGTACTTTTTGTGCTTCCTTGAATGATTTCTTTCCATTGGGGTGGTTCATAACTATATAATGCTTGAAAAGGAGTCATCCTTGTTGAGGTGTGATACGTAGTGTTATACCACCATTCCGCAAGATGTAGCCATTGTAACGATTTGTTCTATTTGTCTATGACGACACTACGAAGGTAGGTTTCAAGACACTTGTTGACCACTTCGGTTTGCCCGTCAGTTTGTGGGTGATATGCTAAGCTCATATTAAGAGTGATCTTTGTTTGCTTGTAGAATTCCTTCCAAAAATTGCTTGTGAATTTGATGTCTCGGTCGCTAACTATAATTTTTGGGAAACCATGTAATTTGTAAATATTTTACAAAACACTTCAGCGATTTGTTTAGCGGAATCAGTTTTCTTTATGCCCATGAAATGTGCATATTTCGTTAGTCGATCTACTACCACAAGAATTTTATCCTCACCCTCTGATAAGGGTAACCCTTCAATTAAATCCATAGAAATTTCCTCCCAGTTTTGCTTTGGAATGTGCAATGGGTGGAGTAGCCCTGGAGTCATGATATTTTCGCGTTTATTCCTTTGACATGTGTCTCATTTGGCTACATATTTTTGAATGTCCTTATGCATTCCTTTCCAATAAAACGACTGTATGGCATTGTAATATGTTTTGAAAAAACCTACATGTCCGGCAGTAGGTGAATCATGAGATTCTATCATTACCTTAGTTTTAACCCTTGATGTTAGGTTTAAATAGATCCTTCCTTTGTACCACAAGATGTCATTTCGCCACTCGAATTTTGAACCTCTACTTTGGTCTTCAATTAAGGCGCACGTGTTTGGATCTTTAGCGTATTCCCTTCGTATTTCGTCCAACCATTCTGGAATAATGATTGAAATCACATATCTCTAGACTTCATCCTTTCTAGATAGAGCATCAGCGACTAAATTGTATTTCCCTCTTTTATATAATATCTCCATATCAAAGGTAGCGATTTTTTCTATCCACTTCTGTTGTTCTGTTGACAATATTTTTTGTTGGAGGAGGTATTGAAGACTGTTATGGTCTGTTCTTATCAGTATTTTGCTCCCTAGAAGGTATTGTTGCCATTTTGTTAAAGCATGTATAATGGCCAACATCTCTTTATCATAAGTGGACTTCAAACTTTCTCTCTTGTTGAGCTTTCTACTTTCGAATGCTATTGGGTGCCCTTCTTGCATCAAAACTACTCCTAATCCGAACCCTGATGTGTCGCACTCTACTACAAAGGGTTTTGTGAAGTCTGGCGTGGCTAATACCAGAGTTGAAGACATCATGCATTTTAACGTTTCAAAACATTTTTTTGCTTCACTATTCCATTGGAAGGAATTTTTCTTCAATAAATTTGTGAGAGGGGCGGTTTTATGGGTGTAATTCTTTACCAATCTTCGATAGTATCCTGTTAGGCCTAGAAATTCCCTTAGTTTTGATGTGTTATTAGGTTTGGGCCATTCCATGATTGCCTTGATTTTACTTGGATCAACCTAGACACCTTCCTTTGATATTTTGTGACCTAGGTAGTCCACTTCTTCTTTCCCAAAGGTGCACTTAGACCTCTTCGCGTAGAATTTGTTTTCTTCCAAAATGGTAAGTACTTGACTTAAGTGTTGCAAATGCTCCTTCCATGTTCTGCTATATATGAGAATGTCATCAAAAAACTCTAGTATGAATTTCCTTAAGAATGGATGGAACAATTTATTCATTGTAGCTTGAAACATAGCTGGAGCATTAGTCAACCCGAAGGGCATTACTTTGAACTCAGAATGGCGTTCATGACTGCAAAAAGTAGTTTTAGCTATGTCTTCTACTTTAACTTTGATTTGGTAATAACCATATTGGAGATCCAACTTTGAAAGTACTTAGCCCCATGAAGTTCATCCAACAACTCATCAATGAATGGGATCGAAAATTTATTTTTGATAGTTATTTTGTTCAGTCCTCTGTAATCTATGCATAGCCTGAACGACCCATCCTTCTTCCATACTAGCACTACTAGAGCTGCATAGGGGCTTTTGCTTTTTGAAATGATGCAACACTTCAGAAGATCCTAAGTTAACCTCTTGTTTTCTGTTTTATGGTGATGCGGGTATCTGTATGGTTTGCTACTTGCAGGTTTTGTCCCTGGTTCTATTTCAATTATGTGTTTAATCTTTCTGTTTGGTGGAAGATCCATGGGTAGTTCTTGAAACACCTTGTGATGTTTTTTAATCGTCTCTTTTATCTCTGTTTGTTTGTCCATGTCTCCTTCACACGTTGGAAGCTCCATTTCTTGGCATTGAAGTATGTATGCTGGTGCGCCTTTCCGAAGTAGTTTTTTGGTCTGATCTGATGTAACTAACTGTGTCGGAGGTGGTTGGAACCTGTATAATTTGTGCGTCTTCCCTAATGACTGGAATTCAATAAAATGCTCTTGGTGATTTGCGGAGTATGTACCCAAGGTTTGTAACCATTGTGTTCCTAATACTACATCGACTCCTCCCAGTGGTACCACAAACAAATATGATTCTAAGTTATATTCTTGCATTTGTAACTTGACTTTGCAACATTTTCCCACATTGTCAATCTTCTTGCCATCTGCTACCATAACCTTCATGTTAGGTACTGGACGAACAAATAAATTAAATATTTTAGCAAGGCTGGCATTAACGAAGTTATGGGTGTTGCCAGAGTCGATGAGAACTATGACATTATTATTTTTTATATGTCCTTTAATATTAAATGTTTGTGGTTGGGAGATTCCGTTAATAGTGGATAATGATATTTTTGGGGTGTCGTCCTCTATTTCTATTTGGTAGTCTGGTTGACTATCTGCCTCGTTCTCAATTGGTTCTTTGATTTCCAACTCTCCTTCTTCTGCTTCACATGCATACAATTTATTTTGTAAGTATCGGTGCTTAGGATCCCATTTGTCTCCACAAAACTTACATTTCCCTTCCTTTATTCTCTGGGCCTCTAAACTGGGCTTCGTTCCTTCCCTGATTTGGGGCGGTGTATATCTTGGATTTCCTATGTATGTTGATTGGAAAGGCTTCCTTTTGGAGTCATCTTTGTTGAAATGTGTATGAGCTGATTTCTTGAATTTTTTTTCAATAATCCTGGCTTTGCGTTGTGCTTCCTCCAAGGTATAGATGTTATATAACTCTAGTTTATCACAGATGTGTTGTTTAAGACCGTGTATGTAGGTCTGTAATTGTTGGTCATCGATTAAATCTCGAACTTGAGTTGACAACGCTTCCCACTCACAGGTGTACTCATCAACACTGTTTTTTTGTTGTAACCTTGTGAGTTTGGGAAAAAAATCTTTTTCTTCAACGCCCTGGAATCTTTTGATGAGGTCATTCCTAAAACTAGCGCAGTTTTGAGAACATATTCTTGCAGTGTTCTTCCACCATAAGTACCAATTATAAGTGTTTCCTTCTAGATGCATGGAGGCATATTTAATTTTCTCGCCTTCATAATGGATGTTGTTGATGTCTAGATATTCCTTGGCTTTGTTAATCCATGCTATGCATTGTCGTTCGTCCCTTTCGTATTTGGGTAACTCGACTTTCACCCGCATTTGGCATCCTTGTGTATATGAGTTTGAGGACAACATGTTGAATAGAGAATCTGGCTGCTCTAGTGTTCTTGGAGAGTTTGGATGTGGGTCATTAGATATTTGTAATATGTCCATGAAGGCGGTTAAAACTGCCTGATTTTTCTTTTGGTCTTCTTGTAGAGTGAGGAAGGTATTCTCCATTCGCGACGTGATTTGTTTCCAAGTCGACGTCAAATTGTCACTCGTTTGTTTGATCTTTGCTTGGAGTTCCTAGTAGTTCTTGTTAATCTTCTCATTGATTTGGTCGAACCGAGCGTCCATTGATCTTGTGATTGGAATTTTCTAAGCGCTAAATGTGGATTTATTTTTGTTTGCGATATGATGCCATCCTGCCATGATTTATTTTTTTTAATAATTATTATAATATAGTTTTGTTTGATAATAATATTAATAATTAATAATATTAATAAAAATATATTAATATTAATAATTTATTTAATATTAAATTGGTATTGGAGAGGAGGCGGGAGGAGGGGTGCTAGGGAGAGGAGGGGTGGTGGAGTAGGATGGAGGTGGAGATGGAGTGCAACGTGAGCACGTGGAAGGTAAAGAGGAGGTGTGCAGCGGAGGTGAGATGGTGGTGCACTGGTGCCGAGAGCTGAGAGACTCTGATACCAATGAAATACTAGAAATGTTGATGGAGGAGAAAAGAAATGTAATGTAAAATGTATAAGTAATAAATATGAAGAAGATGGTTTACAATAATAATTGCCCCGGGTATTTACACCTTAAGTGGGGAAGAGAGGTGACTTTCAAGTCACCTCCTAGTTTAATTACAAACATTTACTAAAATTAACCTAGCTTAATATTTAAATTTAACATTTGTAACACCTTCATTGCGTTTATTCTTCTTTTTATCATTCCCCATCATCAGTTTCAGTGCTACTTTTACATAGATCCAAATAATGGTTGCAAAACTTCAAGGTTAAGGATGCCACTGATGAAGGAAGGAATGCTTTCATTAATCTAGTTTTTGAAGAAATTAAAAAAGGTAGTCTTCTTCTCCTACCAATTGATTGTTTAAAAGTTCCATAGATTTCAAGCTCTTTAGGTTGGAGAGGCTATTTACTTGTAAAAACATTGTATATAGATTCACTGGATTATGGGCTTATGAGGAAGGGGAATAGACAACTCATATATAGAGACAAACAAGATTTACTAAGTTCCCAACTTCATGTGGTATTCAACCACTATATTTATTGAAATAGGCCATATAAATCTCTTTAAGTCGATTAAGATTTCCTAATTCTCTTGAAATCTTTCCTCTTTGTTATACTGCCTATGTATTCGATACATAGTTGACCTGCATTAGTTTGGGTTTGACTAATTTAAATTTAGATTTTTACAAAGTTTAACTTTAAAATTTTGTTTATATATTGTTTTAAATTATTAAAAAATATTTATATACAATTTTATTGGTTTACAATAACAAGATCTTATTATACCCGCGGAAGGAAAAGTATATACTAATCAGTTAGAAGTCAAAATTATTTTGACTTTAATAATTTGCAAATTTTTTATAATGTTTATTCAAAGTTTGCTAAAATTACATATTAATTTGAATATTTTTTAAATTAAAAATATGTTTTAAAATTTTTAAAATATAAATTTTAATTTTATGATTAGTTAAATTTATGAAGTGACTAATTTTACCTCGGTTAAAATTCAATTGTCAGATAATAAAAATTAATTTTAAAAAATAAAAAACAAAAAAAACTTGATATTGCCAAGTGTCCTCTAATTTAATTAACATTATAAATGCTGTAAAAAGAGTCGTAAACATAATAAACATGACATTATTACAACATTTATGCATTGGCCTGCTGATCCGGAGGAAGGGATAAATATAAAGCTCACAGGTGCTCAGAATTCTAAAGTCGGAATCTGCTGCAACACTTTCTTCTCGTCACCATTGCTCCACCATTGGTCGTGAAAACAAATGAAATACATTGTGATTTTTATTTTTGTGTATTTCAAAATTTCTTGAATTTTATATTGACAAGTATCTTTAACATCTGTTACCATTTTATAAGTTATTTATATGTTTATTTTATTTAAAACTAGGTTTTCAAATTGTAAATATGAAATAATAGTGACAAGTGGTTAGATCAAAAAGTTTGAATAATATGAAATAATATGTATTTTCTTAAATTACTAGTAATTGAAAATGTTTTTTTATAAAAAATTATTTAAATTAACTTTTATTAAAGTTTAATTTAAATGTAAGTTGTATTTTTACATATTCTATTTTATAATATTAATATGTTTAAGAAGATGAAATTTAAAATGATGTATTTTTAAAACTTTTATACTCTCTTAGAATTACGTAAATGAAAAAATTGTGATCTTTGAAAATAAATGAAATAATATACAATTAATTTGATAAATTATAAACTAATTATAAGTATTATCATATTACAAAAACAATTTTAATTAATTATACATGTTAATGTATTATTAATAAAAAAAAATAGTTAATTACAATTTATAAAGCATAAATATATAAACAAAGCTTAAATCTATATACCATAAAAAATAGGTTTATTGTGGGAATTATCTAGAAATATTAAACCTAATACCATTATCCATAGATCTCTAATCAATTCATAAATTATTTTGATTTATTTTATAATATATAATCAATAAAATAAAAGTTAAAGAAATCAAAATATTGATGTCAAAGTCAATATATCTAATACATGATTATATATTAATTGGTTTAAAATTAATTAAAGTTAATTATATTGTATGTCATGGTCAAACATACATTTAAACTTTTTTTTAATGTTTATCAAAAACTCTTATTAAAAATGATATAATGATAATCAAACAAATGATTAATTGCAATTCATGAGTATAGAGATTATACAAAATGCAAATTTATATAAGCAAAATACAAAAACTTAATGTGTGTATGTTTATTTACAAAAATATATTTTTCATTTATTATTTACTATTTGACTTCTTTTTGTTTTTTTTTTATAAATTTTATTCAAAGGTATGCACTAAATTTGATAAGAAACCATAATTTTTTTCAAGGAAAAAAATTTGTAATATATTTATACCAAAAATATATTACATTCTTCAAATACATGATAATAAAATTTGCATTATTTTCCTAAATTGTAGATGCCTTCTAGTGGAAAGCCCTTACACTCAACAAAACAATTTTCCATCTTTCTACTTAATCATTATGCATTCCATAATCTTTCTTAACTATCAACAAAATCGAGATCTTCAAAATTGACAAGTAGCCTCAACTCCATTCAAAATTAACAAGTAGCCTCAACTCATTTTTTCTTAATTGTACATATTCCATTCCTAGTTTTTTCCTTTCTTTGAAAGCTTGACTTACCTTACTATGTGTCACATATCAACTACAACTTACCTTATTGCAACTTAACTTCTTGCCACTCATACTAAAATAATTATTATAGTTATTAATAAGAATATTAAAGCCTAACCTTTTAAATCATAGAATTGGAAAATCAACTCGAAGTTATTTGCATGTACTTTATGATACTGAATTTCATAACTAATTTAATATGTGTTGCACATCAAACCCTGTTAGGTAAAATAACTCCTGATTCATCTTATTCCATTGCTAATGCATATATTTATACAATTCATATGTCAGTTGTGATTCAACTTCCAACCAACCTATTCATGACTATTCACATTCAGAATATATTTACAATATTTACATATTGTATAATTTCGATGGATTATATTCCAACAATCCCCCCCTTAATCCGAAGGGGTGTTAGTAAGTCCGAGCATGTTTCTGAATCTTTCAAACTTTTCTCGTCCAAGCGCTTTGGTGAAGATGTCTACAACTTGATCATTTGTGGAACAATGTCGAAGATGGACTGTCTTGGCCTCTACACGATGTCGAATCAAATGATACTTTGTGTTGATGTGTTTGGTTCGATCATGGAATCTGGGATTCTTAGCCAGCTTGATTGCAGAAGTATTGTTGATCAATAATGGAGTGGATTTCTCTGTTTTTTCTTGCAAATATTCAAGTATCTTCCTGAGCCATACTATTTCTTTCGTTGCTTCAGCTGCAGCCACATATTCTGCTTCTGTTGTTGAATCTGTCGGAACTGACTGTTTGCATGATCTCCATGAGACAGCTGCTGATCCAAGACTCATAGTGTATCCAGAAGTTGATACTCCTGTCTCCTTATCGCCATCAAAATCTGAGTCTAAGTACCCAATAAGTTTGAAGTCATCCACCTTAGAGTACTTGAGTCCAATGTCTTGAGTCCCCTTCAAGTATCTTAGAACTCTTCTTGCAGCTGACCAATGTCCTTCACAAGGTTTATGCATGAACCTTGAAAATATGCCAACAACATAAGAAATATCTGGTCTAGTTGTTGTAAGGTAGATAAGTCTTCCTACAAGTTGTCGATACTTGGTCGCATCTTCAAATTCTTTTCCTTCGCTTGATGTGAGCTTCATTTTCTGTTCCATTGGAGTAGATATAGGGTTGCATTCTGTCATGCAAAATTTGTCTAGTAGTTCTCCAACATAATTTTTCTGAGATAGGAATATGTACTTAGGATGTTGAGTGAATTCAATTCCTAAGTAATAGTGGAGATGTCCCATATCTGTCATTTCAAAGATCTTTTTCAAATCTTTCTTTATGGATGCTATATAGCTCTCATTGTTCCTTGTCATCAAAAGATCATCTACGTACACCACAAGATACACAAAAGATCTTCCAACTTTCTTTATAAACAGTGTTGCATCATCAAGATCAAAATGTTCAAAATTTAACTTCAAAAGATTCTTGGTTAATTTTCCATACCATGCACGAGGCGCTTGTTTTACGCCATACAAGGATTTGACAAGCTTGCATACCTTTTGTTCTTTTCCTTTCACAACAAATCTTTCTGGCTAAGACATGAAGACATTCTCTTTCAAGTCTCCATTCAAGAAAGCAGTCTTCACATCCATATGATGAACTTTCCACCCTTTCTGAGCAGCTAAAGAGAGTAAGGTACGGATGGTAGCCCATTTTGCTGTAGGAGAGAATGTTTCTTCATAGTCAATTCCTTCCTTCTGTGCATAGCCTTTTGCTACAAGCCTCGCTTTGTGCTTGTCAAGTGAGCCATCTGATCTATATTTGTTCTTGTACACCCACTTGCAGCTAATTGGTTTGGTTCCAACTGGAGGGTCAACCAGCTTCCAAGTTCCATTCTTCATGAGTGCATCATACTCATTCTAGTAGCTTCTTTCCACTCAACACGAGTAGAAGCTTCTTCAAAGGAAGTTGGTTCAAAGTTAGCAGATAAATTAAATTCACAATCAAATGATACATCCATGTCATCACCTGAATTATCTTCTTCTCCTCCATCTTCATGTCTTTTTGAACTTCTCGTTCCCGTCTTTCCAACTTCATCTGGATGGACACTTTCAAGTGTCTTTGTGGCCCATTTAGGAATCTTCCATGATGGTCCTGGTTGATCAGCTGGTGGTGCTTCATCATTGATTGAGAGTCTTCCAATTCTCTCAATCACATCATCCAGTTGAATCTCTTGTTCAGGTGAAGTAGCAGGAACTTCTTCATGCGGGGGAGTTGGTGCTTCATATGGAAATTCCAAAGGTTGATCCAGAATAGGAATCCCCCCTTCAAGGTTTGGAATTTCATATTCATTTTTCAGAATATTTCGTTGGATGAGGATATTTTTCCAAATGATCAAGCTGTCTCTGAATGGACTGGTCATTTTTATTAGTTTCAAGAAAAATGACATCTCTGAAAATAACAAACTTCTTGTTTACCTCATCATACAGACGGTATGCCTTGGAGTATTCTTCGTACCCCAGAAAAATGCATTTTCTGCTTCGAGCACCAAGCTTGTTTCTTTGCTCCTTTGGAATCAAGGCATAATAGGTGGAACCAAAAACTCTGAGATGCTTGACTGAAGGGAGATGGTCAAACCACATTTCATATGGAGTCTTGCTATCAAGAGCATTTGAGGAACTTCTGTTTCTCAAATAGGCTGCACATTTCACTGCATCACCCCAAAACATTAGTTTTACATTCTTGAAAAACATCATTGAGCGAACCATATTCATTATGGTTCTGTTCATTCTTTCTGCTACACCGTTTTGTTGAGGATTGTAGGGAACTGTAGTCTGATGTGCAATTCCATGTTGGCGAAGATAATCTTCAAAAGCATTTGAAGTGTATTCTTTCCCATTGTCAGTATGAAGTGTACCAATTTTAGATTGTGCTTGTTTTTCTATCAATGCATGAAAGTCTTTGAATGTTTGAAATGCTTCTGATTTTGTCTTTAAACAGTAAATCCAGCACATTCTTGAGTAGTCATCAACAAAGGTCATAAAATACTTATTCCCATTAGCAAAAGGAGTTGGCATTGGGGCACATAAATAAGAATGCACTTATTCTAATTTCCTACTTGCTCTGAAATTAGATTCATGGAATGGCAGCTTACTGTGTTTCCCTAATATACATGCATCACATTTGCTCCTATCTTTGGGAATGGTGGGCAAACAAAATACACCATTCTTTCTCAACAAATGAAGACTGTTATAATTCAGATGACCAAATCTTGCATGCCACAATAAAATTGATGACAAATTACCTTCTCCATGCTGAGAGAAGTACGCATAGTTCCGAACTCTTGCAGATGAACCGTTTAGCTTCAGCAGCTTCCCATCTTTGTATCCAGTCATGATCACTTGGTTGTCAGAGGACTTTCTTATTTCTACGATTCCATCAAACATGTGGATGGAATGGCCTTGCTGTCATATCTCTACCAAGGACAGCAGGCTTCTCTGCAACTCTGGAAGATAAAGAACATTCTTCAACAAGAAATCAGGGAATCCAGGCATCTTTAGCCGAATGGTGCCCATTCCCTTTGGTTTAAGACTTGACTTATCTGCAAAGTAAACTATGCCATTTATTGTTTCATTAAGTTCTTCAAAACAGTCTTTTCTAAAATTCATATGTGATGTTGCACCAGTATCAAGTAGCCAACAATCTTTGTAAGATGAAAGTGAAGTCATTTCATTAATACCAAGATTACAATGTGCAATAATACAATGAGTAGAATTTGAAGATTTACTAGCATCTTGGTTTTTATTGTCATCTTTCTTCTGGTTATGTTTGTCTTTGATGGAGTCCCACGAAGCCCAACACTGATCTGCTGTGTGTCCAGTCTTTCCACAATGCTTGCACTTCAAATCTGATCTTTTGCTGGAGTTGTTTCTACCTCCTCTACCTCTGAAGTTTCTTCTTCCTCTGCCTCTCTTGCTGCTTTCTCCTTTGGGATGATCTTTGGATTGGTCTTTGGTGTGGTTCTTTGCTTTTTGAGCAAAGCAAAGTGATTCTCCAGATGCTATAGAATGCATCTTTTGCAACTGTTAATGTAATTTACAATAATGAACTTAATATGACAAAGAGAAAAACAATAACCTTGCAGGTCTACAGTCTCTGCCAAGGTGATTTACAATATTAATATCTCAACTTCAAGTTTTAAAAATGATACAATGACAGAGCAAATATGATGTCAATAAGTTCATAAGAAAATTTTTAGCACTAGAAGAACTGCTCAGCAATTATTACAACCAATAGTCAACAGTCATCTCAGCTCTTTGCAGATTTCAAAATCCAAACCTTTATGAAGTCAACACGATGGGCAGTCTCAGCAATCTCCTTTCACGTAGAATGTGGTCACAACTTCAGTCTTCAAGTGGATGTTTACAAGTAAAACACAGCAGTCATAGCTCATTTTCCAAGTTTAGGAATCAAGGTTCATGAATATAGATATAGGTTCTAACTCACAGCTCCAATATAGCACTCACGGGCCTCTTCAATACGCAACATATATACTCAATGCATATAAAAATATATAGTAGCCACGGCTCATCAAAATCACAAGCTCATACATCAGCCGTATCATATGCAACTCATAGTTCCAATATATCATAGATAGAATTCACGAGCCTCTTTTACTGCATATGAAAAACATTCACAAACTTTCCAATTAAACTTCCACGCAAATAGCTAGGGTAGAGATTGGGGTTTTTGTATTCCCAGCTAGCAAAAACGAATTATCTATCTCCATGTGATTGAGTAGGATCTTGAGTATTCAGCAAGGCTTCTCATCATCTTCAAAGAAAGTTTACTCCACGCAATTTGAGAAATGGCTTGAATCTTCTGCCAACAATCTTCTCACCGGTCTTCAACGAACTTGCAGCAGCAAAATGGGAAGACGAATTCACTCATCAACAAATGCTCAACTTGGAGTACTGAGATATCTACTTGGCATGTTGCAGCTCTCAAACTATATCGCAACCTTCAAGATACAATATTATGAACACAAATATATCTTCAATCATACATTATCGAGACAACAAATAGAGTGCACAGTCTCTCTCAGCTCTCCAAAAGAATTTATGAGAGATCACAGTTACATAATCATGACTGCCACACACACTCAGCAGAGAACGGTGAGATGGTCTCCACACTAAATTTTGTACCGGTTTTGAAAGAGAAGAACACTTCAATCCTCATGAGTCTCTTAGACTTGCGTATTTGGAGGTGGATTCTATCGTTCCATCTAGTTTGACTTCAGAGGTAAGGTTTGTGAGACAGAGGTGCAATTTAACTCGAAACCCTAAGTACAGGATTAGTTGACAAAATAGAGGATGCAGCTTCAAACAAAATGTCTTATACAGAGAACACATTATATGTCGGGAACATATTATTTTAGGGTTTGCAGACACGTAGAGTAGCATGGGACTCAACTTCTATCAATATGAATTTAAATAACTGAAGAGACTGATACGTGGAACCATTCAAGGCCTTATAATCTCATACCCATTATTTGATGCAGGTCTGAGTCTGCATATTATGATGGCGTGCAGGATACAGGACAAATGCACACATATGCAGACTGGCGGTGGGAAGGTAGAATAAATCTGAGCGCGTGTAATAGAGTGGTGCTCTCATACACCAATGAATAACACATATAGCAAGTAGGCTCGCAGGATGAACGCATCAATTCAAAAAAACGCAGAGAAGGAACACTTAATACACTTAATACCTAAAACGTTCCTGCTTGCAGGATGAACAGATGGAGGGCAGGAATTAGGGTCTGTGCAATCGAACGGTCACAAAATATTTTTGCAACAATATTTACCTCCACTCAATGCATGCAATCTACAAACTAAAGAAATGCACACAGAGGCAGACTAACGACGGGCAGGCAGCCTGAAATAGATATGGCAGAATCCCAGGACTGAAATGCAGCCAGGAGTTATGGCAGGTGGTGCTCTGATACCACTGTTAGGTAAAATAACTCCTGATTCATCTTATTCCATTGCTAATGCATATATTTATACAATTCATATGTCAGTTGTGATTCAACTTCCAACCAACCTATTCATGACTATTCACATTCAGAATATATTTACAATATTTACATATTGTATAATCCCGACGGATTATATTCCAACAAACCCAACTAATACACAATTTTCCTTGAGAATAGTGCTTACTTATTTTGACAATATATAATCAACTTCATTGCATTACTTAGATTGTAGGCCCCACTAATCCTCTTTTCTTTTCCATTTTTTATGAAATGCAGTAAGCAACTTGGCCTACACCCATTTCATTTTGGTTCAATTGGAACAAGTTGGTCTTAAGTCTATTTTAGTCATTATTAAGGCTTTTGTAAATAATGATAAGGTTAAGAACATGCACTATCAAAATAATTTTCTTGAATTATTGATATAGGCATATTTTAAATTCTATGATACAATTCATTTGAGAGCTAACTTTATTAATTTTTTATTCTTTTTTTTCTTACTTTTTTCCTACTACATTAAATATCAACTTAGATTAAAACATTTCTTAAAGGCAGGTATTAATGATTACTTGTCATAACTTTCATGGAATACATATACTCATGCACTTAATGCAATTATCTGTCATAGCTAAGGTGGCAAAGTTATTATTGATATTGTAATCATTTCATTGGGATACTGTTTTTCAGCCTTCTCACGGTCTTCGCCTATCTCTTGCCAAGACCTAGTAAAGCCAAAATCTTGTAAGATGCATTAACTATACAACCAAGTGGTAATCTCGAACTTTAGTCAAGACGTAGATCCTACTTATATTTTAGGTATATACTGAAAAGGGAGAGAGGACTAAAGGAAGCTTCATTTAGATTAAAGATCACAGAACGTACTTCTTTGGAGACCCGATGGAAGGTTCTTGACATTGGATCGAATTATTAATGGTGACCAAGCTGGACAAAGGACGGTAATCAATTGCAAGATCACAAAACGTACTCCTTTGGAGACCCAATCTGGAAGGTTCTTGAAGTTGGATCTAATTATTAATGGTGATTAGATCACAGATCGTACTTCTTGGCGAAGGTGGCGGTAAATCACATGGCGATTAGATCACAGAACATAATTCATAAAATTGACACGTACTGTTCTATCTTGGTGAGTGGCACGTCTCGCATGACATCCCTATTAATGTGACACACAACATGTCGCTTCGAACTTTGAAGCATTTAGCTCGTACGTCGTCGGGTGGAGGGAAGACACTTAATGTTTGCCTCAGTGACAACCATAGGGTTTCTGCTGATCTGGGTTTTCACTATTGGCATTGTGTTGAGTGCTTTGGTGTGCCAAGCGCATCAGGGGATAGTATGGGGTGTCCTTTGCTGCGCATGGAGGATGGTTTTGTGGTAAATCATGTGGTTTCTGGTATGAATTATCTGTCTCTAGGTGGAGGGAATACACTTAATGGTTGTCTCGATGTTGGCCTTGTTTCTGATAATCCAGGTTGTCATTATGTTGAGCGCTCTGTTGTGCCAAGTTCATTGGGGAATTGTATGGGGTGTCCTTTGTTGTGTGCAAAGGATGGAAGTGTGGTTAATCCTATGGTTTTTGGTAAGAATTATCTGTCGCCGGGTGGAGAGAAGGATTTTGTTGGTATTTTTGGAGATGGGCTTAGGGTTTCTTCTGATTCGGTCTATTCTAGTGGCATTTGTCCTATGCGAATTGATGCCGGTGCAGGTTGCGACTAGGGTTTGGGGTGTCCATTACTGTGCGTGGAGGATATATTTGAGTCATGTGCAGTGGTAATTGGTAATAAGAGTGGATCAGATGACTCTCGTTTTTTGGGTTTTGTTGGTAGTAAGCATACTTGCGCGCCTTCTGGTTTCGATGGGGGTAAACCTTGGTCTCTTGGTTGGGGAATTTTTGAAGGCCTAATTGGTAATGTGGATTTCCTAATGACAGATCAGGTTGTTTTAGAAACTGTTGGTGAGAAGGTTTTTGATCATCCGTCGCTTGTTTAGTCGAAGCTGGGGGTGAAACAGAAACGAGTCCTTAGGACTATCAAGAAATCTGAAAAACTGGTGATGATGACTGTAGGGGAGGATGTGGGGTGAAATGAAATTGTTTTGAATAATGCCTTGACCCTCGTTGGGCGGTTCGAAGGACGCAAATATAATTCTGATGGTTTAAATTATTGGGTTTCTGCAGCTTGGAAAGATGTCATTAGTTGTTCGCCTGCAATTTTCCTCCTTCTGAGAGGATGGATAGCTTTCAAATTTCTCTCTGAGGAAGACGTGGCTGTGGTTCTCACTGTTGTATGGCACTGGGATAAAACAGGCCTTTTAATCAAAAGGTGGACGCCATTATTTGATCCAAGACTCGAAAGGTATGATCAAGTACCTATTTGGGTTAAACTCCCAAATCTTCTATTTGAATTCTGGTCTATTGATTTTTTTAAACTGGTTGGTAACATATTGGGCACTCACCTGGAAACTGATTTGTCATTCTTGAAATCTAGGGTTTGTTTTCTGGGTCGAGTTTTGGTGTTGATTGATTTTCGGAATGTTTTTCCTGCTAATTTAGTAATTAAAAGAGGTAGTTCTAAATTCAGCCAGCCCTTGGATTATTTGGGTGTCCCATTTAGGTGTAATAGGTGCCATGCTTTTGGTCATTTAATGAATGAATGTTTGTTACCTTTTAACAAAAAACCCTTATCTGGATCTGCCCACAAGATTTGGCGAGTTAAGAATATTGGGCTGAATTTGGGGGTTAAGTAGGGTTTTGATTTATCTGATGGTTTGGAGGATTTGAACCTCTCACCTAAGGCATTAGTTGATCATGAGGAGGTGTTAGGGTCACAATCTGATTCATTAATGTCTCTTAAACTTTTGTGCATAGCCTCTTTATCTGAATTTGAAGGTCTGGTGCGAGATAAGATTGATGAGGGTTTTGTTGTGGGTTCTTTGTATAATTTTGTCCAGTCTGATGCACTGAGGGATCTTGGTTTTGTATCTCCTCTTAAGGGTTTTCCTATAGTTAGAAAGGGTTATTTCCTTCGTTCATGCTCGAAGGTTAACAAAGATGGAGGGTTTGGATCAGACCGTGATCCATCTGGCATACATATCTCAATTCAGGGTAGGGTTAGATGTTTGGTGACTACTAATTCTGAAGTGAAGGCCATTCCTAGGGCACTTAGAGTGATGTATTCTCCTACAGAGTTTCCCTTATGATTATGATGACCCTAAATTGTAGGGGTTTGGCACGGTTTACCTAAAAAACTAGTTGTGCAAAGGTTGATTGATGAACAGTCTCTAGATGTTATTTTCTTGCAAGAAACTATGTGTGATGGGTGTATTTTGGTGGGGGGATTGGAATTGTTGTTAAAATATTGGTAGTTTGTATCAGTGGATGCCAAGGGTAGATCTGGGGGTTTACTATTGGGGTGGAGGACTCATAATTTCATCTTCTTAATGCATGGGCTATCTGCTCTGGTCTATGTGATGTTTTGTATTCTATTGAGTTGCAGTTGGATCTATGCTTTATAAACCTTTATGGGCCTTATATTGATAGGAAATTTTTCTGGAATAACCTATTGGTAATGGAATGTTTCAGATGCCCTAAACTGGTATTTGGTGGGGATCTAAATTTCTCCTTGGGTTATTCTAAAATCTAGGGTGTTAAAGCTCGTGTGGATGTTTGAACTAATTTCTTTATTAAAAATTTGGAAGGACTTGGACTTGTGGATATTGCTCCTATGGTTTCACTTCCAACTTGGTCTAATCAACATTTTAGGCCTGAGAGTATTTGTAAAATATTGGATCGGTTACTCTTATCGGTCGATATTCTGGACAGTGATTTCCTCTTTAAACAATGGATTGGGTGTGGAGGAGATTCTGACCATCAACCTGTTTATTCACAAATCTTGATTAGTACTCCTAAGGCTCATTGTCCTTTTAAGTTTAATGCCCGTTGGTTAGAAAACGATGATTTGGTTTCTTTATTAAAAGCTTCTTGGGTAGTATATGAGGCCTCATCAGAGGTTTCCCTTGCATCTGAGTTTGCTGTGAACCTTAAAAGATTAAAAGAGGTATCTATTTCCTGGTCAGTGAAGAAAAAAGCTTAGGACATTAAGGATTTAGTTGATATTGAATTTGCTATGAAGATTAATATTGATAGGATGGTCTATGGTTTTAATTCAGAAGAGGAAAAATTGTCTTTGGTTGAGCTTGAAACCCGTAAGAGAACTATTTTATGTGATTAGGAAAAGGAGGCTCGACAGAAAAGTAGGGCGTTATGGTTGTTATGTGGAGACGATAACACACCTTTTTTCCATAAATTTGTTGCTCATAGGAAAAATCTTAACTCAATTTGGAAAATTAAAGATGACAATGGTAATTTAGTTGAAGGTTTTGAGGCTATTGTTGGGGCAGGGGTGCATCATTTTGAGTCTCTGTTTTAGGAAGAAGCAGATCTTCATCTTTCTGATATTGTTAAGAGTGCAGGTTATTTTCCTACATCTATATCTGTGGAAGATAACTGTGATCTTATGAAACCTGTTACTATGCAAGATATTCATCATATCCTATCTAATAGTAAAATTGATAAGAGCCCGGGACCAGACGGGATTATTGTAGAGGTTTATAGATGTCTATTTGATGTTCTGGGTGAGGATCTCTTGAGAGTTATTGAGGTCTCTCAGATAAATGGTAAAATTCCTGCGGTATTCAATTCTACTTTTATAGCTCTAATTCCAAAGAATGATCATCCTATATCCTTTGAGGATTCCATGCCTATTTCTTTGTGTAATTATGTTTACAAAATTATCGGTAAGATTATATCTATTTGGATCAGAAAGGTTCTAGGTAGGTGTATATCTGGTGAACAGTTTGGTTTTTTGCCAGGTATACAGATTCATGATGCTGTTGGGGTCATTCAGGAAGGAATGCATACTATGCATAGTAAAGGTTTAAAGTCTGTGATGATAAAAATAGATTTATCAAAAGCTTATGATCGAGTCAGTTGGACCTCACTGCAGGTCATTCTCTCGAAAATGGGATTTGCTGGGAATTTCATCTCTTGGGTTATGAGTAGCCTCTCTTCAGTATCCTTTTCCCTACTTATAAATGGATTTGAAACAACTTTCTTTAAATATGGCAGGGGACTTAAGCAAGGTTTCCGCTTGGCACCTTTACTATTTCTTATTGTGGTTGAAGGTCTAGGTAGGGCTCTTCCTTTTGCCAAAGACCATGGGAACTATCATGGTTTATCATTTGGTAATGATATTGTCTTAACACATGTTCTATTTGGGGATGACATTGTTATGGTTAATGATGGCTCTGAGCAATCTCTCTCTACTTTATATGAGATTTTAATGATCTTCTATAAGGCATCAGGGATGAAGATCAATGATGATAAATCTTCTCTATATTCTTCTTGTTTGGAAGAATCAGAGGTTATTACTTTACATAATAATTTTTCATTTTTAGTTAACAAAATTAAGAATGGCATGAAGTACCTTGGTTTTAATCTTAAACCTTGCAGATATCTTTTAAAGGATTGGGACTAGCTGATCGTTAAGGTGGAAAAAAGGATTAAAAAATGGAGCTTTCGCTATTTATCCAAGGGGGGTAAGCTGATTTTGATTAAAGTTGTCCTTGAGGCCATTCCGATCTACTGGATGCATTTTTGGATACCTGTGGGGATTATTGAGAGAATCAGAAAGTTATGTTTCATCGCCTAGAAATCAGAATTCTTATGGTTTACCATGGACATCCTGGAAGATTTTGGCAAGTCCAAAGTCTTTGGGGGGTTGGGGACTGAAAGTTCTTGCTGTTTTTGCTAACGCTCTTGCAGTTAAGAATGTATGGAATATTATTCATGGATTGGGTCTTTGGGTAAATTTAGCTGTTCAGAAATATATTCATCAATTGACCATATTGGAATGGATTAGATCTCCTGCTAAAAAGAAAATATGCATCATTAATTTGTTGAAAAGTTGTTCTTTGGGCTTTTGATATTATTGGAAATGTTTTGGTATGGAAGATTGGGAATGGAGCTGATGTTCGACTTGGGGTGGATCCTTGGATAGGCTATAAATGGAGACATATCTTGCCTCCTTTTGTGATTGAAAAATTACATTTGGCTAGGTTTTACTTCTTATCATATATTGGAATACCTGGTTTGACTTGTTTGATGGTTCAACAATGGTTTACTGCAGAATTTATTGGTTTTACCGATCCTCAGGAGATAGCGGTGTGGAATGGATATATAGTCATTCTTAAAGCTATCCATGTAAGGTTTTCTAATGATGATAATGCTTTGGTATGGAACCTATCCAAAACGGGTCATTATTCACCTAAAGAGGGTTGTGCACAGCTTATGTTGAATAGGGAGGTGGAGTATACTGGTGGTGGAGAGTTTTATGGAAACTTAAATGTCCACTCAAAACAAAAAAAAATTGTTGGTTTATCTTATCTAGAAAAGCTTTGACATGGGATGTTCTTGTTAAGAAAGGAAGAGAAGGAACTGGCACATGTTTTTTGTGCAAAATGGAATTTGAATCCAATTTTCATATTGGGGTGGATTGTTCCTTTACTCAAAATGTTTGTTTAAACATTGAGGACAAATTGAAATGCAATAACCTTTGGAGTGGAGAATCTATGTCAGATTGTTTGAAAACTTGGTGTTTAAATTCGGCGGTTGCTCACATAGAACCTTTCCCTGTTATTGTCTTATGGTTTATTTGGAAGGCCAGGAACTTGTCTTGCTTTGAAGATCTAACTTTGTCACCAGTACAGGTTTCAAGCTTTAGTCTGGGTATGATGATGGCTCTTCCGCAAAAGAATACAGTGGTAATTATAAGATCTATCTTTGTGGAAGTTATTGACGAATCATTTGCATGCGGTTACTTTGATGGTTTTGCAGCTGGGGAACCAAAAATCTGTGGAGTTGGGGGCATGTTGTATATCTCGGATGAACATTATTTCTCATATAAGGAAGGTTTAGGTTTGGGTACTAATGATTATGCAGAACTATGTGCTTTAAAGCTACTTCTCTTTCTGGCTAGGAGGAACTCTTTGGCTAAAATTAAGATTTTCGGTGATTCTCAGTTAGTTATTAACTGGACATCTGGTAAGTTTAGATTATTGAATTTAGATTTATCCATGATTCTTCAGGAAGTTAATAGGCTTACTGATTGTTTTGATTATCTGGTTCTCAAACATATATATCGAGAAATAAATACTTATGCAGATGCCTTGGCAAAAGCTCGAAGGATGATTTTGGAGGGTTTTTGGTCCATTAAGGAGCATTGAGCAGATGAAGTTGTGGAAACTTATCAATTTGTTTGAGTAAATTGGGACTTATGAGGCCTTATGGGACTTATGAGGATGCATGAAGATCTTGTTGCTGATTGTTTCAGTTTATATGGACATGAGTCCATTTTGCAGATCAGATCTGTATGAGGTTCTTTTGGTTTTGTTGGTTTTTATGACAGTACTGAATGATGATTTTATTAAGGAGCATCGTGTAGAGGATGTATGGAGTTTTTTTAGGATGCTAATATCAATTTTATATATGGGACAAATGAGCTCAAGCAGTATGCAGAGACGATATCTTTTGGATTTTGTTGTTTTCTTTTTGAGACACTACTCTATTGATTATTTAGTTGATGATGATCAACTAATGTATAAATTTAGGAACTAATTTATGTTTTTAGTTTTGTTATGCTTGATATGGAGCTTTATTTTTGAAAGATTTACTAGTTTTAAGGTTGGTTTTTTTTTTTGGGTAAATGGACAATAGAGCCATCTCTTAAATGTGAATATAAGTATTTACAAATTTTTTCCATGGAAAAAAAAACTATACAACCAAGTGTATTAATAATTATCTCCCAAAAAGTTACAAAGTCCGAACGAAAACGAAAGCCCATCTTATTCGGGAAATATATTAAGTGGTCAATGAGAGTTTTGATGGGTTTGAAAATGGCTTTTATTTATTGATGGTGGTGGGTTTAAAAATGGCTTTTATTTATTGATGGTGGTAAATCTCAAAGGCGGTTTCCCTTTGGGCAACGTGTAATTTAGGAAAACTTGTTTGTAATCTTTGGCTTTTTTATACATTTCTACTTCAAGCCTCCGTAAACTAAGAAGCTCGCATTTTTTCTTTTTTTTTTTCAGAAAGAAAAAAGCCTGTCCTTGTTATTCTTAGAAGAATCAAAGGTCATCTTTACAAACATCCCGCATTTGGGTTACACACCGATACAGCCCATTGGAGTTCTGCCGGGGGGAAAGGCATTTTTTCTTACTTCTTGGATATTTTGTGTATTGATAAATTTACTTTACTTTTCATTTTATGAGGAGACAAAATTAAAACATGATATAACATGCCGAAATATAACAATTAAAGCAATAAAGCTTAAATTATATTTATTATGGTTATGTGCACGTAAGTTGTAATTGGATTAATTTATTATAATTATAATTTTCAAAATTTTGTTATAAAAATTTAGTATTGTGGTATTTGCTATATTATTTTTAGTTTAAAAATTAATTAAATTATATTTATTCTATAATATAATAGAAACATGAAAATTATATATATATTAATAGGAAAATATCTATCACTTTAAATAAAGAGTGATCATAGACATTTTTTTAGGAACTCTCATTACATTCACAGAAAAAACCACGACACTATTATATCACAAAATACATCTTTTCCTAAAATTACATCCACAGAGAATACAAGGTATAGATCAGAGCTAAAACCTTAATGATAAAAATTATATATATATATATATATATAATTAAAAATTTTAAATTTATGTAAAAATGTTTATAAATTAACATTATTTATAAATCTTTTATGTTTTTTTTTTTAAATTATACACTTTATTAAAACTATTTATTAATTATATATTAAATTAAATATTAAAAAAAAATAATATAATTTTAAAATTGAATTTCATACAAATCTATTCAAAATATAATTGCTATATATATAAATATATGAATAAATAATTAAAACAAATATTTATATATGAATATAAATATAATATTTATACCTATTTATTTAAATTTTAGAATTATATGCTATAATTTTTTAGTGTGAAAATCTACTTATTCAAGTAACTTACTTCACTACATTTATAATGTATATATCAAATTATGCAACAACCATTACATTTTTATTGTATGTACAATGTTTACCAAAAATGTTCACAAAATTATGAATGGTGTGCAACTATGACTTTATATCATCACGGGTTCTTTATAACCTTTATAGCCTTTCATAATCTTATTAATCATTTTTGATAAAGATTATATACTCAACAATGACCAATTTAATGATTTAAAACTTTCATATTAAAAAGATCAAAATTAAATTAAATGAAAGTTTATAAAAACAAAATATTTATCTCACCATTTTTATCTTTATTTACCAATGGAAAACTTATTTTTAATAAAACATTTTTTCATATACTATTTTCCATATATTAAATTTCTATACTCCATTTGCTAACTATATATTATATTATCTATAAATTAACTACAAATTACCATCACTATTTATAGAATATATATTTTTGGTAGGAACACTCCAAGACATATTTTTGGTTAAAATATTATTTTTGTCATTTTTTCATTTTGATATTTGATAAGAAAATTTATTTATGATATGTGATATTATTCTAATTTCTAGACAAACACAAACAATATACTAAAACATTTAAAACAAAAATTAAGTGCTAATTTATTTTACACTATAATAGATCCAAATCCTAGGCTCTATTAAGCAGCCAGAGGAATCAAATCTCTCCAGTCTCAAACCTCTTAAGTATTTCACTGAAGGAGATATTGATTTGACTCAAACCAAAAGACACATCCTTTTATTAAAGATCGACATATAATATTTTTTTATTAATATTTAATATTATTTATGGCCAACATATAATATTTTTTATTATTTTTTATTTTGTTAGGAACAAATAGTACAACATTTGCCCCATACATGGTTTTAAAACCATGTGCAATGCCCTCCTAAAACCATGGGTTGTTTAGGAGGCCTTGCACATGGTCTTAAAACCATTTGCAAGACCCCCCTAAACCATGTACAATAAAACAATGGGTTGTTTAGGAGGCCTTGCACATGGTTTTAAAAGCACTTGCAAGGTCATCCTAAACCATGTACAATAAAACCATGGGTTGATTAGGAGGCCATGAACATGGTTTTCCAACATTTTTTTGTAGATAATTCAATTTTTTATTTTTTATTATTTTGTTAGGTAGGAACATTACAACATCTCTCCCATATTGTGTTGTTTTTTAGTGACATTTTCTTTGGAGGATAATTAAATTTTTAATTTTTTACTGTTTTGTTAGATAAGAACATTACAACATCTCCCCCATATTAGGTTGTTTTTGTGGTGGATAATCAAAATTTTTAATTTTTTATTATTTTGTTAGTAACAAACTTTAAAATATAATATCGACAAACCTTACAAAAACGCGCTCATAACATTACAAGATCTCTCTCATAGCAATTTAACTATCTCTATATAAAACAACTATCTCTATTAATCTATTAAACTTAATAAGAAAATCTTTCCTCTTTATTTACTTATAGAGATTGAAAATGGAAAAATCTCATTAATCTATTAAAATTAAAAAGAAAATTCCATTAATTTATTAAATTTAATGTAACAAATAATATATAATGTGATTTCTAAATATCGATGCAAAATTTCATCTCCTAAAACATGGAGAGGTATTATATTACTTTATGACTCCCTTTCCATGCATGAATATTCTAATCAATGCTTAGTCAAACAACAATGTGTATTTTGAAACAATTTTTTATACATAGTTTTATAATAATGTTATATGCAATTTTATTATTAATTATAATATTTTGAAAAATCCAAATAAATTTAACATTTTACAATTTTTTATACATAGTTTTATAATGTTATATGCAATTTTATTATTAATTATAATATTTTGAAAAATCCAAATAAATTTAACATTTTTAAAAATCAAAAAATAATTTTTTGATTAATCAAATATAACTTTGATGTGACATAAATTTCACATAATGAATTTTATTATCAAAATTTAAAAATAAATTAAATAATTTTTAAATTTAAAATTCCTACATATTCCACGTGTTATTAATCACATTAAATAACTTGCACGACCCCCTCCTCTCGCTTTGACCAGAACTTCGATCAACATGTTGGCTGGCCAACTCGGAAATTGATTTATTACATCAACAGGCGTTTTTTATAAAGTGTGTTTTGAAAGCAATGTTCATATTCGTCGTTGTGCCTCCTTCCAATCATATTTTGCCATGCATATTTCTAGATGGGTTATTTTTTTGCCATGTCATTAGTTTGCATTGTTTTTGAAATTTTAATGGAAAGTGGTGTAAGAGAATTGGGGTTGTTCATTGGTTTGTTGTGACTAGGCTCGAAAGGTAAGCAACCCTGGGATAGAGGCTCACCTCTGTGGGTTTACGAACCTCTAGGCCAAGCTTACTAAATCACAAGTTATTGGTATATCTGACTTGCAAGCTGTTGGATATACCCCTAAAATTGTTGTTCCCGTGATTAAAAAAAACAAAATTTATCCAACGGAAAAAACCCTCATCAACACTATTAACAATTGTGCCATTTCACATTAAGTATTTACACTTTGACTGCACGCAAATATCAGTAAGTTGTACCATAGAAAAAATCATTAAACAGGCCTATACAGGGTATGGTAAACTAAGATTCATATAGTCATTCTATCAACTCTTCTTGAAACTAATTTGTTGGTTGGCTGGCTTAGCCAGACAATTTTACTATACCCCCGAACCTCAATCATTGTTCTAAACCAAATCATTGTTCTAAACTATAAGTTCAAAATATATCAAAACTCTTAGAAACAAAGTTCAAAGTTCTGATCAATTACTCTAAAATAACCAGAATCACCAAACAAAGTCAATGAAGAAAAATCCTTCAGTAAAATCGACCAAGGGAAATCCCACTGACATGTCAACTATAGAAATCGACCAATGAGAACAGAATAACAAGTTAACTTTGGGAAAATCGACTGACAATTGAGTAGCATGAAAGTCGGGCAGCATACATTCCATTTTAGAATGCTATTTAACTTTTGGTATTTACTTGAATGCCATGAAAGTTAAGGTTATCATTAACTTTTAACTTTTATTTTATTTTTATGGACTTAATTTTTAATATTATAACATAAAGTAGGATTTATATTTCAGTGTTAGATGTTCGGTGATGGATTAAAATCCACTGGACCTCACACAGAAAAGATGGCGGTTGGAGTGTTATCAACTCAAATCATGTTGCATTTAGAATATAGTCAAACTTGCTTAATAACTTTATTTCTATGGCTCTAAGCGAGCCATAATGTTTGGTGATGGATTCAAATGCATAGGATCACAAACAAAAGAGACATAATTGGATTGTTTAAACTTTCAAGGAAACTCATACCGCATACAGAATACAGTCAAATATGATTAAGAACCTAATTTTCAAGGCTCTATGTCATACAAAGCTCTATGTTATATAAGATTTAAATCTAAATACTCATCATGATTACACTTTATCTCAACCACTAGACCATTCCCCTATTTAGTGTGTTTTAAGTTTAACTAGGTCAAAATCAACTTAGTATGTACATGATCCTCAATTTAATGAAGAAGTTTCTATCAAACTTGGTTTTGCTAAATTCTATGTAAAAATCCATTGACTAAAATAATCAAAACTGATTTTTTTAATCAGTAAGTTGTTGGGTTCATCTTTTGACTTCTAATTTTGATCTGGACTATAAAATGTTTTATGATATTTCAAATATGCATTTGACTTATTATTTTGTTTGTTTAGTTACAATACACAATCAAAATAATCAATACAGGGAAGAACACAATCACAAAACAAGCATCAATATTTTCTTCACAAAAGTAAAAAACATTGATAGATCAATAGAATTCTTTGCTAGAGTAAGGAAAGCATCAGAAAATTGTGTGAATAATATACAAGATTTCATAGCAGATGTAATTTTAAATTTTGTATACAGGAGTAACGATGCGGTTGAAATGGAGTGTTTTTTTGGTCATATGACATTTAAATTATTGTAACCACATCAAAGCAGATCATCATAGTAAGATAATAATAGTAGTTACGGAAAGATCAATAGTGATATTTAATTATAAGAACAGTTAGAACCAAGAGGTTGTGGTGCATATGAGATTTGATCAACCAATGGGTATATGAGGGGATGTTGCAATGTTTTTTTTGGTAAACTAATAAGATTGTGTGTTTTTTTGTTCCTCAGTAAAAAGAAAACCAAAACCATGGTTACATGAGTTCCAAATAGAAACTCTCAAGCCAATTAATTTCAGTGGAATATGAGAAAAGGTAAAAATCAAACTGCAAATGGAAAACATTAGTATTATCTTGATTCCATGAAAAAACATTAGCAATAGTCATCAGACTTTGACATTGAATTTGTTACCTTTCTATGCAGAGATTAAGTGGGTGGTAGGATCAACTTCTTGATCTCCCTCGTGAAGGCTTCCATGTTCTTGTAGGAGGATCCCTTTCTTGTGTTTCCATTCTCTCCATAATCCTGAAATACTTTGCCTTTTCTCATTTCTTCTCTTTCTGTTGCCAACAATGGTTTGATTCAATTTTCATGTCATATTCTCTTTCTCTTGCCAACAATTGTTTGATTCAATTCTCATGTCATATTCTTTTTCTCTTGCCAACAATTGTTTGATGCAATTCTCATGTCATATTTGTTGTGCACTATGGTGGCACCTTCACAAAACCTGACTCCAACCTTGAGATATTCAACCTATAACCTAGCATTAAAATATTGATCTGCAATCATGGGCCATGTTATCAATGGCACTCCCAATGTGATGCTCCCTAGAGTAGAATTCCCGCAGTGGGTAAGAAAACCCCAACAGAGGGGTGTGACATAATTGAGAGTTAAGGTGCCCAACCTCTAACTATCAAACGTCTTCCCTTTATTCTCTCTTCAAAGACTTGGGGAAGCACACTGTATTAATTGGCATTCTTACCTTAAGTAACCCATATGAAGGACTCTTCACTTGCATCCAACCCTATTTCCATCTCCTTGATTTGATTATTTGAAAAGCAGGCTTAGATATCAAAGAAAATATAAATTGCAGACTTCTATCACTGAGAATCCTGCCAATGCAAGCATGTCGATTCATTGATTGAAGCAAATTTATCTCTCTCAATCATATTTGTTCTTTGTGTTACCTCGAACACAACAGGAGGTAGCAGAGAGACCCACAGACCAAACAAACCTACCAGAAACTATGTGTAGATGGTCTATATAAACAGATTCTAAATCATAGAAAGTGTTGATAAGAGTATCCCAGATTTTCACGTTCAAATTGTTACTATTTCTAATGAATTTAGATACGTGAATCCTTGTTAATATTTTTTATGAACTCAGATACGGGATATGATATCTTTTGGATACAGCCAAGTGGGAAGATTTGATGCTTAGGAAAACTAACATGATTAGGAAGTTGCGGGAAATGGACTGTGTCGTCATCAGACTCCACTATTTCAGGCATGTATTTCAAGAAAGAATAGCTGAGAGAAACGACAAAAGAACCAGAGGTATGGAATACTATCCTGGGTATCCCGAACTTGGTAGTTGTGTCCTGAGTCGATCCGAGAAACAAATCACTAATTATGCAAATAGGAGGACCGAACCCATCTAGGTATTCTTATGTTGTTGGAACCATTCTTCTATTGGATAAGCGAGCTCCTTTAATGAATAGTTGAAGAGCGGAAAGAGATGAAAAGTAAGAAGTTTCCCCGAGTTTTCACATCTAGGGGGATTCCTTCAGTAGGATGGAAGGGAATGATAAGAGGTTGAATAGGAAGGCCCTCTGTTGAAGCTTTCTGCAAAAGAGGATTCAAAAGGGATTGATTTTAGAAGTTGTTAGTATCGTTAGAGAGGGGTCATGGGAGGTGAGAGTGTGGGTGAGGTCGAGCACATGAATCATATGTCCCTGTGATGGAAATGGGAGTAAAAGAATGTGAGGTATCCTCTCCATGGTTGTTGCAGCGATTCCAATACAATTAACTTCCATATTTGATCTCATCCGTATAGTGATAATTGACCCAGTGGGAATACCTACTCTCTGTGGGCGATTCTTAACAAACACGTACTTTTGGTCCATCCAACGGACCAACAACGAAGTTAATGGTTGACTTCAGTGTTGGTTCGTTGTATGGACCGAACATACATGTTTTTTAAGCTCAGGCCGCTCTGTGGATGTCAAATGAAAACCAAAGCAATAGAGTGGAAGAGTTAAGTTGTGACATGGAAGTTGAGGATCTTAGAGTCTGGCTAAAGCTTTCGATTTTCCAATTCCTTTGACATGGGAATCTCACAGTCGAGATAAAAATTAAACTAGAAATTTCCCTTGAAAGTGCAGTACAATGCCGAAGAGATCTATGGCTGTTCATGATACTAAACTAGTATCAATGAAAATTGTCTTAAAGAAACAAAATAAGGGATTACAAAGATGGATAAAAAGCACCATTCATAAATTCTTGGGAGGAAATGGGGTCAAACTAGGAGCAATCAACATCAACCAGAATAAGTTGATCCATTCAAAATTCCATATTTCAAATAGAGCACTTTGTACGTAGAATCCTACTAGAAAGGTTCAGTTGTGAAAAACAATCAACCATAAATGTAAATTAGCTCTCATATAATTTATAAGAAAAAGGCCTTAAATGCAAACTATATTGCATAGATATCATATATCGTAAAAACATTAACTTAACTTGCATATATATCTTGAATCTTAACATAAAATGGTTCTTAAGCATGAAAATATGTTTTGAGATAGAATAAAAAATGTTGTTATCTATGAAATTTGTCATTACTATACTCCAAGAAGTTAAGAACTAACAAAAGCAAATAAAAACATCATCATCCTCCACAAAAGGTATCCTCATTCCTAACTATAATGTTCTTTTGAAGTTAACTGGGGAAAAGCTAAACATTCTACCTATAAGTTCATTAACATCGTTAAAAAAACACTCAAGCTCTCAAGGCTCGGGAATATACCTTGTAAACATCAAACCATCCCATTTTCAATATGAAGAAAACATATGAAATTCCTTGTCCATACTATCTAACACTTAATACAAGTGAACAAACATACCCATCAACACATATGTTAATTAAATTATTGAAGAAATATTTGTAAAAATAATATGAAGAAGAGCCACTAGGTGGCAATGTCACCCCAGTTGTTAGTAGCTATTGCTATAATGTCAATGTTATTGGCAGAAAAAACTAACTTGTTTAAGCTTTAAGTAACTTTGACCATCCACTAAAGTTTTGACATGCTACTTTTATGGATTATGTAATCTAAACATAACTTGATTTTATATAAATATATGGATTATGTAATCTAAACATACATTGATTTTAAATAAATGACATTGATTTTATATAAATGTGTATTTCCATGTAAAAATATAAATATAAAGTATTTTCATTACTTTGTTTTCATAAAAATATATTTAAGCATACTATTAGTGACCTCCTTGTATGGAGTATAATTATAAAAAAACCAAAAATTAATGAAAAGCACACTTTGCAAATTGCAAATAGACATGTAAAAAACAATGGCATTTCAATATATTAACATTATTTGTGATTTTTTCTAATTCTAAATAAAATTACTCAACCATAATTATATTTTTTTTTCGATATTTTTTTATTGTTTGTTGGTAGTGCCATGTTGTAGGGTCAACCCACTTGTACAATTCAGTTGAGATATTATAATCCATAATATCTCATAGATGGTTGATATGAATTGCAATTGATAATTCGACCTTGGGTTTCTCATAGCCCGTTTTATATGAGCAGGTCCCCTTTGATTTTTTGCTTTAGTCTATCGTCGATCTCTTT
>LPNX010339730.1:261614-262829 GCA_001517045.1 Pseudotsuga menziesii
GTTTTTACTCAAATTTCGATTGGGAGAGCTCGTTGGATGCGGAATTAAATTCCGCATCCAACGAGTACCCACTCGGCATACTTTTGACGGACCCCGCTACCCCAAAAACAAGAAATACCTGAAAAAACGTAATGATGATGTCGTTGGATGCGGAATTTAATTCCGCATCCAACGAGCTCTCCCAATCGAAATTTGAGTAAAAACACGGGGAGATATGTCAAAAATAGAAACAAAAAAGTAGTTTTTTTATTTTCTTCCTCCAAAATTAATAAATATTATTTTATTATTTTAACTATTATTTTATTAGTTCATTTTAGGAGGCCCATTTTGAGTTGAAATTTCCTCTAATGCATCATCATCATCATCATCATCATCATGTTCATGTTCATCATCATCATCAACATCAACATCAACATCATGAACATCATCATCATCAACATTAACACCATCGTCGTCATCGTCATCATCATCATCATCATCATCATCATCAACATGATCATCATCATCACCATCATCGCCATCATCGTCGTCATCATCATCATCATCTTCATCTTCATCATCTTCATCATCATCATCAACATCAACATCATGAACATCATCATCGTCATCATCATCATCACCATCGTCATCATCATCATCATCATCACCTTCATCATCATCATCATCATCATCATCATCGCCATCCTCATCATCTTCACCTTCATCATCTTCAACTTCATCTTCATCATCATGATCATCTTCATCATGATCATGATCATCATCTTCATCAACATCATAATCACCATCGTCATCATCATCATCATCTTGATCATCATCATCATCAACATCATCATCAACATCATCATCATCATCATCATGATCGTCATCATGATCATCATGATCGTCATCATGATCATCATGATTGTCATCATGATCATCATCAACATGGTCATGATCATCACCATTACCATCATCATCATCATCATCATCATCATCATCACCATCGTCGTCATCATCACCATCGTCATCATCATCATCAACATCATCATCACCATCGTCGTCATCATCATCATCATCATCAACATTATCAACATCATCATCACCATCGTCATCATCATCATCATCATCATCATCATCATCTTCATCTTCATCTTCATCATCATCATCAACATCATCATCAATTTCACTAGAGGGACCTTCAATTTCCACAAGCCATGCATAGGCTTTAGAGAAATA
>LPNX010339730.1:270420-280799 GCA_001517045.1 Pseudotsuga menziesii
GTTAATGTACATGTCTCCAAAAGTACATGTATCCAAAACTGTCCAAGCCACATGTACATGTATCGAAATGTACATATCCCATAAGACACATAAAAACTCAAGATTCCTCTTGTTCTTTCTCGAGGTTGATCCTGTAGGCACAACTCTAGGACCAGTGTGCATCTCTGGATCCTGCAAATTAAATATCAATTGTTAAATTCAACTAACTATGTACTAATACATTAGCTCAATAAAATACCATATCTAAATTAACTCAACAATTATCAAAATGTTAATGGACATTGCATGAAACAATTGGTCATTAATGTACATCTCACCTCAGTGAGAGATTGTGACAAAGGGGATTGTGTTTCTTGTGTAGCAGATGGAGTTGTTGGTTGAACATCAAGGATGGTCGCATCCATGGTCGAACCAAAGGCAGGAGCTGCTGGCGGTGGTGGTGGCTACAATCACCAAAACTTGAAATAGTTAGAAATGTGCATGAATAAACAATAGACAACAATAAAACACTATGTCTAGATCATGTTCAAATAGTTGTACCTCTATGTGGCTTGTTGTTATTGCAGATACCACATTGACTGCTGCATCATTAACTCATGCTACTAGTGGCTACAATCACCAAATGTTGAAATAGTTAGACATGCATGAATAAACATACGCCAACAATAATAAACTATGTAACGATCATGTTGAAATAGTTGTACCTCTGTGTGACTTGTTGGCATTGTAGATGCAGCACTGACTGTTGCATCAACCATCCCTGCAAGGTTTTCAATAGTAAACTTTGGCTCCTGATGCAGTAAACATGCAAATCAAACATTAACAAAACATTTTATGCATTGGATTTCAAGTTAACTAAGAAATATCATCGAAGGATAGACAAATTACCATGGTATCAGTATCTCCATGGTCGTGGACAACTTGACTCTTTCTAGGAGTAGGCCGCCTCATATACACATGACCCTTGTTCACATATGGCCTATGAGGAGACACAACTCCAAGAAATGGTCTAGCTGTTTCGGTTGGTGCCTATAGTCAACAAGAGTTCATATAGTTAGACATGCATGATTCAACGAACATACATGTATTTAAAAAATGACATTTTTAAAATATTTAAAATGTTTACCTCCATCACTGCTTACCCCCGTGAAGGATCTGGCATCTGCCAGTTTAATAATTATAAATATTAGACCGTAGATAGCATTAGTGAACTAACATGTACCATGTGTGTAAATTAACAAATTAATAAGTATTAAAAAATTGACATTTTTAAAATGTTTACCTCGGTGTGAGATACGACAATGGGTGCTATATGAATCTCTCCACCAACCAAGTGATCAGTGGATGGAATGTCATGCCAAGATATCTCCTCGGTCGATACAACCATGGATCCTACCTCCATCACTGCTTTCACTCGTTAAGGATCTGGCATCTGCAAGTTTAATAATTGTAAATATTAGACCGTAGATAACATTAGTGAACTAACATGTACAGTATGTGGAAATTAACAAATTAACAAGTATTAAAAAACTGAAATTTTAAAATGTTTACCTCGGTGTGAGATACGGCAATGGGTTCTATAGGAATATCTCCACCAACTAAGGGATCAGTGGATGGAATGTCATGCCCCTCTGTAGAGTGTGGGACATGAAACTTTGGGGCATCGCTGCCGGCATAAAGAATCAACTGCAAGTTCACAAAATTAATATATTAGCTCAAACTATACATATGTGTACAAAGAGGAAAATAAATGAAGAATTTATTACAACTAACCATATACATGCATCACTCAAAAACCCACTGAAGACAATATCTGACGAAAGACCATAGCAGGGAAGACCACACGATGTGCACTAATGAGGCTCAAAAGTAGGCTGGGAATGTGCTGATGGTCCTGCAGTAGTATATGGTCCTGCAGTAGATGGGGGTACTACACTAGTGGGTAGTACTACACTAGAAGATGGTCCTGCACCATGACGACCTGGTGTATGTACCACACTAGGGACAGATGTCCCTTCGTCACCCATATGTTGAACCATAGTGCTATGGCGAACAACAGCCCGTGCCAAACTCAAAAATTCATCATGTGTCTGTGGAATAACACGATGTACAGGTGGGACATCTGGCCCAGGAAACTGCCTACGAGGTGCAGGGATAGGGCGATCAACGTATCAAAGCCTGGAATTGGGTTGGTTTTGGGGCATCCCCCCACCGATCCCCTGAAATGCCAATATATCAAAATAGTTTACGTGTTTACCCAACACAAACTCTGCATACATCTTCTGAAGGAAATACAAGGGGATTTCCTTGTTGTTGTGTGGTGGCATATCAAAAACCATATATCATCTATCCATCTAGTTATCAACAAATGGATGATATGTGCACCACTCGATAAAGATATGTGGCCTATTTGAATTTGGGATTTCCCCCATGCGAGGGTCCCTAAACAATGAAAATATATGCTCTTTGGTAATTTTCAACTTTTTTATTGCACTATAGCCAAGCCCATCAGCGTACTCTTGTCTTTTTCTTTCTCTATATGATGTAATATCATATATTATGTTGCTTGAAAATGTAATAGTCTCAACAATTGCATCCAAATTGGATGCAAGTGAACGTCGAATCCTATCACCACCACTAAAAGCAGTACTAAGACCTCTCAACTGGGCAAGCCCAATTAGTATTTCAGCATTGGTGCCCATAGCCGCAATTGCAATAAAAAAATCAATAAGGAAATCATTAGAAACGTATACATGGTATATAATGACATCTCTTCAAAATTGAAAATGTAAATTAAGGAAAACTCAAGTAAGCAATTTAATGGCATTCACTTACATACGTTTAAAACTTAAAATTAAACATTTAACAATTAAATAGTGAGTTTCATTCAACTTCTTTCTAGAAGTTAAGGCACTTCTTCACCCTCATTGGTGACTTTTCCATGCACACTTGGGTTTAAACTTCTTTGAATTTAGGAGTGCTATTTTGACATGTTTTGGCCTTTACGTCCCTTGGATATGTAAAAGAAAGGGGCAAGGGACTATTAGGACATGTGAGGCAAGAAAAGGGGTGATACAGGGCTGCCACCATATCCTCTAAATATAATTGAATCGATCATGGTTGGGAACACTCTCACGAAGCACTCTAAGTAGTTCATGGGTGTTCACCATTTCCATTGTTGTATAACCATGGAAACCAACCAAAAGTTACATGGAAAATGGAGAATTTGTGGACTGGACTACAATTGGTTGTAGATGAGCTTAGAGAATCAACATGTAGAAATATATTACCCATTGTTTTTGCTATTTTAAAAAATGGTTGATAAACCTAGTGATGCAGGGGCATAGACTGTTTGAGTAAAGTCATTTATGTCTTTGCTAGATCTAGGGATCTTAGGGAGACCTAGGGTCTCACATGTTTCTAATTTTATTTATTATGTTTATAGGATAAAAGAAGCAGAATTCATGTTCTTGTGTTTTCTAACATGGTTTTCTTACACCTTGTGCCTTATACCGTATTTTTATGTTAGTTCTACGAATTGGTGTGTAATATCTAGGGTTTCTATTGTAATTGGAACATAAGCTAGCTTGTCCATTACTCTCTCTTGCATATTGTGGAGAATTATGAGATATGTGTTGTTTAGAACTCTACTCAGTAGTAATTTTGTGTCTCTCTTATAGTATTTTTATTCATTTTTGTTTATGCCTCTCAATCTCATTATGATGTGGGATTTCTATCTTTCTTTGTCTTTAATTTGAATGTAGATATATATTGTTTTTTTAATTGTTAAAACCCTTGGCTTATAATTTTAGCCTCCTTCCACACACACTCTATACTTGTGTTTGTTTTATATACTTCTAGCCTTTTGGAACATTGAATATCTGGTAGACATGATGTTTTTGATTCTTATAGCCTCTTTTAGTTTGAATCCATCAAACATTAGCTTGGGAGTTGTTGGGTTGATTATTATATTAAAAAACACAATTATAGGTTAAAAATTGACAAAAAAGAATGTTTTGGATGATTGAATTACCTTGTTGGATGATAATTCACCAGTGGAATCTCCTCCCCTCCAACTAAATCAGCTCCTCCAACAATCCCAAGCACTTAACTTGCTCCAAAACGCTCCAAATGGTCATCGTTTTCACGTTCCTGATAGGTAAAATAGGCTGCAGGTTTTGGGCCGGTGTATATAAATTATTTTTTGTTTTCCAAATCGCGTACGTGTTTTATAACTACAGATCGAGAGCGCGTTTTGTAGTTATATAATGCGTATGCGATATGGTTTCCTATCCTACATGTCCCATGACATGTCAGGCTCGGGTTGAACCATAGCAAGTGCTATGTAGCAGAAACGCGTTGTATTTTTTGGTAACGTGATCGTGTTTTTGAAAACTAGGATTGCATCTAAAAGGTCCCTCATCTTCTTGCACTAACCCTTTTCTTAACTGTATGATGGACTATTGATATAAGTCATGAACTATAGGTCACAAAGTCTTTGCAATGGCAGTGGTACGGTAACAACCCTAGAAGACCTGCAAGTTTAACTGGAACCACCCCCAAAGTCTATGCAAGTATCAAAACCAGTAATGGTTCTATTCTTGTATTAGCAATAGTCAGGATTCGCGGTAGCAAAATAGTCATTGTTTTAAATAAAACTAACTATTCATTGCAACGCGACTTAAATTTAACACCTACCACGACTAAATAAAACCAAAAGTTAACTACTCATTGCAACGGGACTCAAATTTAACACCTACCGGGACTAAATAAAACCAAAAGTTTACTACTAATTTGTCAGATTGAATTACAGACGGCTAGTGGAAGTCAGGCTGAGATAAAGCTAATTAGTCTTTTTATACCATAGTTGTTTTTATAAAAACTAAAGATACCAGAGATCAAACAAGGTATGGATTCAATTCAAGGGAAAATTGCATCTAACTGCCAATATAATATGTTTAACAAACTTCTTTCTAGTATCAAGTGTCATTCCCATAGCAATAAGCCTTACATAATTCCTTAAGCCCTAGTAAATGGCAGCCTTAAGAGACTGCTTCCATAAGCTCCATTGTTCAAACATATGCAAGTAGAATGCATATATGCCAATATAATATCTATAGATATTATTTGCTATAGAGATTTATTATTGAGCAAGGTCTTCAAAGCCATTCGCTGAGAAACAATAAGTCACTTAGTCCAAGCATGAAGCTGGACTACCCTACTTTATTGAATAATAAAGAGTTCATATTAACAAATCACATTAACATTAGTATTACTGAATTTCAATTTAGTGCATAATAAAATGGTTATATATTTAGATTTCAATCTTAATTAGGAATAATAGGTCAACTTATGAAAATGGCCTATTTAAGCAATTAGAAAATCCATTTAAGTGCCCAGATGTTGTGGGTCATATAAAAACCATAAAAATGAAGGGTTGTTACCCAGGAAAAATGCAATTTGCTTCCGCTCATGTTTTGTGTTCAATTGATTTCAAAAACTTTAGTGAGTGAGGACTCAGGAGATCAACTACTCCTCTAAGTTGATATTTTTCAACTTCAGTGAATGAGGAGTAAGAGATCAACCGCTCCTCTAACTTGATATTTATCCTGTAACTTGATATTTTTAAGAACTTTAAACTAAATGAATAGAACTATCTATGAAACTCAAGCTTCCAACTGAAGTTGCTTGCAATTATTGGTGAGAGTCCTAAAACTACACATAAGTGCTAGAAGCATGCCTTATTAAAACTGTCAAGAAATAGTTTCTATAATAATTTGACCAATTTTATTGTGGTGCTATAACTGAGTAACGAACAATCCTATGTGGCCTTTGGCTTTAGAAAAAGCTCATAGAAATATTTTTTGTACAATTTATAACAAGGACCTCCTTCCATAAGATCTGTGAGGTCTCATATTATGACGTCCAATCGTTCATCTTTTTTCTCGAATTTACCCTTGCATCAAAAGAATTTCGATTAAAGCTTTAAACTTTAGCGGAAACCTAAGAAGTATAAGTATAGTTTGATTAAAGATTTAAACTTTAGCGGGAACCTAAGAAGTATAGGTATAGTTTGAGAAAATGAAGCAATAAAAATTAGTTACCTGACATCATTATCAATTCGTTACCTAGCATCATTGATAATGATTCTTTTTTATAGAATATGTATGCATGGAATCGTATTTGGGTGTTTCCCCGAGTATGCTTGCTAATCCACTCCTTCCTTCCACCCTAAAATTGACTGCTCACGGTCGTCAACACAACAACATGGATGATTGGAAAAGTAGTGAAATATGCTTGTAACTCCCTATATTTCTTTCTTTCTTAGCAAGTAGCTGTTGGGCCATCCGAGGTCTTTGGTTCACCGTTGTGGGGATGGATGTGGGATGGCACAAATAGAAGGAATGTTAAACAATTGACAATGTTTATTGGCTGGTGCTTTAAGCTAAACATTTCATTTCAAAGGATGGTCCTCTCAGTCCGATCAAGGCGAGAACTGTAGAAGGCTTCTCTTTTCACAACAAGGTATTTGCGGAAAAAATCAACAACATCCTAGAAGCAACGTTTTATTTAACTTCAGAAAAATTCAAAATAAAAACAATAAAACCATAAATTAATTAGATGTCACACATCACCGCTTTCTTGACGTTCTTGTGACGTAATACCTCCCTGGCTATGCGCTCTCTTGACGTTCTTATGTAGTAATACCTCCTTGGTTGTGGATCCTTCACTGCCTCCCATGATTAAAACCCTTTGAGGCTGAAATCACACATCATGAATATAAATTAGAATCATGAGAACCAATTCTTTGTCGGCATTTAAAGGGATAGAGCTGATGGATATTACCACATCATGACTACAAATTAGAATCATAAGAACCAATTCTTTGCCGACATTTAAAGGGATACAGCTGACGGATATTACTAGATGCAAATTACTTAATTACTTACTTCTGCCACAGCTCCATATGCACTAGTAGTTTGTAATAGATAAACTCGTCCACTTCTGCACTTAGATGTTGCTATCTTCTCGTCTTAAACCTTGACCTTTTGCTCTATGAATATGTTGGTCTGATCCTGGATTGACGATGGTTACTGGTGTTTCTAGTTTTATGCTTTTTCCTGCATACCTTTACCAGTTCACCAACCTATAATAATTTCCTGCCTTACTTAGACAGATGACATACAACATTGGATTCATGATTTACTTAGACAAACGAGGCTACATCATTGAATTCAAAGGATGGAAAGGCTTCACATAGAGCTCTTGGATAAATATTCGGGCGAGGAGTGAATTGCAATAGAATTTGGGAGAAAAACGTAATAACTAAGAGATCATCTCCCCTTAGCTACTAGTACATGCCACTAGTCGAGCCATCTAGGTAGGTGTTTGAATTAGATGCCATACTCTGTGCCAAGTGTCTATAACAAGTGCCTGTCCTCGAGAGCAAGCAATCCTTATTGAGCAACGCTATATCTTAGTAATTGCTCACTCAGGTATACCTAGAAATCTTGATGCAATCTGTGACTGGAACCTGCAAACCTTGAGCTTGGTAATCGTAATGTGGAATGGATATTAAAAAAACTTGATACTTTGTACAATTTTATATGCTTGCTCAGAATGTCTTAATGTATTTTAATTAATATATTTTAATCATGAATGACAAATTTATGATAACGAAGATACTGTTTCCAAGGACCCAAAACAAGAAAAGGTAGGGGATAATTATGCAATTGCTAATATCATCCTGGCCGTCGGCTCTCAGGGAACAATAACCAAGAGCAACGTCATATCCACAAACCAATAGCAATCTAAAAAAATAGACAATAAAAAATAATAATAATTAAATGTTTTAAATATTGTGAAACCTTAGTCTAAATTCTATTACATTTAATAAAAACTATCACAAACTTTAGAAGATTAAAAAAAATTGCTAATATCTAAATGAATTAATACTCATAAGCGATTGATATATATCACTTGTAGTGACATAATAATTAAGAGTGTAGAATTTATGCAAAACAAAAATATGAATATTTAACAAAAAACTTTTAATTCAAGTGGATATTTATTTATTATACATAGTTACTCTTCAACATAGGCTAAACCTCTCTAAGAAGTAGAGCGTTAGAGCCACAACACTCCAACTTACTTCAATAAAGTTCATTTATTGAAAAAACTATTCAAAAAATGAGTCAAAACACGTGGAAACAATGCAAAAGGAGAATGTTGCAATTAATAGCACAGTTAGAAAGAAAATAGTATCATCGCATATGGCATTGTATTTGATAAAGTCCATTAGAATGCAATGAGATCCTATAGGAAGGTTGATTGTTGTAACCTTTAAAAATATTATAAGAAAATTTCACGATTGTTTTGTAATCCAAATTCTCTAGATGCCAATAATTTCTTCTTATTTTCGAAAAGTTAAATTTATCAATATCATGTTAGCATTTTAGATATAATCACTATACAATTTAAATAGACAAATTTTATTTTAAATAGACTAATTTCACATATATATCTTCAACCTTCCAAATAAGTGTCTAATATGTCAAAAAAAATGTTTTAGTATACCATCTATATGTTTTTGGCTCAACTTCTATTATAAACACAACTACCCATGAAAAAAGATGTCTACCTACCATATATACAATCATAATCATAAAAATTATTATGGTATTTCTTTATTTTAACAATGCATTCCAAACATAATTTTTCTATTCTTTATTTATTGTTAAACATTACAAAAAAATTCTATATATTATTGTGAATGCATTATTTTACTATACGGTTATAACTAACCATTACCACAACTTGAAACCAATTAGGGATATAATAACACATCACATCATTTAGAGTGATTATATTGGTTGGAGAATGACAAATCTCTCTCAAAACTATGTATACATAACCCAACAAGATTTTCACCAACAAACTTCCCGTTAAAAATATATATATACGAAAAAGATTATTCCATTTTCTGTGGGTAGACTCTCCAAATTTTCATTTAACTTCATGGGAAAGTATTTAATTGCCTAAAAGGTTGGGAGGATGGGGCTTAAAGCATTTAGACTCATTTAGTTTTGCATTGAGTGTCAAAAATCTATGGNGTGGGTAGACTCTTCAAATTTTCATTTAACTTCATGGGAAAGTATTTAATTGCCTAAAAGGTTGGGAGGATGGGGCTTAAAGCATTTAGACTCATTTAGTTTTGCATTGAGTGTCAAAAATCTATGGAGAGGACTTTTGGGGGAAGGGTTGTGGAGTAAAGTGCTTAAAGGAAAATACATTAAGTGTTGTTATTTGACTCAGTGGATCCAAAATCCACATAAGACCTTTACAAATGCCTCTATAATTTGGAGGGGGTTAATTAGATCTTACCCAAAAGTACTGGGACAATGGCTTAGTTGGAAAATTGGGAGAGGTATACAAGTTTTTGTTGAGATCAATCCCTTAATTGCAGGGATAATTTTAGGGGCAAATTTTAGCCCAGTGGGCTATTTTTCCATGTTTTTCTCCCGAAAATGATTTGCCATTTTGCATTTTTTGAAGCCCTATTTGCCTAATTTTGATGGGGTAAAATTTTTTCACCCTAAAAATCCCCAAATTATTATATAAACGATATAAATCCTTGGAAATTAAAATATTTTTTGAAAAATATCGCCTATCATTTTATAGTTGGCGTTTTAAGAATTGGTAATATTTGCCAACATTTGTACACTTTTAAATAAGTATGGTTCCTTAAAATCATCCCTGCTTAANATATTGCCTATCATTTTATAGTTGGCGTTTTAAGAATTGGTAATATTTGCCAACATTTGTACACTTTTAAATAAGTATGGTTCCTTAAAATCATCCCTGCTTAATTGGTTTTGAAGGTCATTATAAGCTATATGATTTACTGCTTTCAAAGCTTCATACTTTAATCATCTAGGTCCTTGCACAGGTAAGAAGGTTGGATGGGAAAGGTGTTTCATCTACATATTGGTTTTTGGACAGGGATTTGGGATTGTTTAAAGATGTTGCTCACAAATGAAAAATTATGTTATGGTACTGAACATAGCGGGTATGAGATTAAGTGAAAAAGAGGATATGTTAGTGTGGAATTGGAAAGGAGCTAATTTAAAGATGTTGCTCACAAATGAAAAATTATGTTATGGTACTGAACATAGCGGGTATGAGATTAAGTGAAAAAGAGGATATGTTAGTGTGGAATTGGAAAGGAGCTAATGGGGTTATAACAACTAAAAATTCATATGAAGCTATTTTTGATGATCTGGTGATTCCTTCTCCAAAGTGGCGGGAAAATCCTATTTGGAAATGGAAATTTCCTTTAAAAGTAAACTGGTTTTTATGGCTTTGTGTTGAGAATAAGA
>LPNX010339735.1:0-14332 GCA_001517045.1 Pseudotsuga menziesii
ACCTCCCTACCTCTATTTATATGCTGAAGAAGAGTTAGGGGCGAAGCCAAAGTGGTTACAACTGAAAGAGTCAGTTGTATAACTACCCAAACTAACTCAAAATGCATGTTTTTATATTTTAATGAGGCATACGCGGATTGCATAACTGGATAGTCGCGTACACGAAAAATACACGCAGGTTGCTCTACAGAAAGGTCGCTTGTCATACGCGGGTTGCTAATAAAGAAAGTAGTGTATATAAGGCATACGCGGGTATCATATATAGCAACTCGCGTATCATACGCGGGTTTGCCTTAAGGCAAGTCGCGTATAGACAAAAAAATGTATTTTAAGGGTATTTCTGGGAATTTTCAGACTTTGGTGTCTTCTGGAAAGTTTTAGCTAACTGAAATACCTTTCGAACGGTGTAGAAATGAGGTCAAACGGAGTTACAGAACTCAAGATATGGGTCCTCCAAGATAGGTGTTTTTTCAGTGACTTTCATGAAGTGCCGACATGCAACGAAATCATGGGAAAGTGGTCACAGGCAGAGATGTGTCATTTTGGGCTATAACATGAGGGAACATGAAGAGGGCAGCAGCCACAAAGTTCCTAGGCTTCAAGATAAGCTGAAAGCTGAGAACCAGGAGGAGAAGTTCGTGGAAGCCGAGGGGCTTGGTCCTGAACATTCAAAGTAAATAATTGAACGTGGGACAGATCTACAAAATTTTGAAATTTTGATGTGCAAATTGTATATGTATTCCTATGTATTTGAACATTGAGGACGGTGTTATTCCAAGGGGGAGGGGAATGTAACACCCCGATTTTGACCCCGTTTGCATGACGTATATAATGTAATTAATCGTGGTGAGGAGCTAAAGGCAAAATCCCCACCATCGATTTGGTTGTGTATGTTTCAGAAATAGGGATAGTTGTCGATGGTATATCATGCTATCCGTCACATTATAGTTTGGTATCATGTAAATACGCACATCAAATTAAAATAAACCTACAACCAGCTACTACGGTGCAACGTTAAAATGAAAAGGGCATGATTCCAAAGGATAAGGGGGGTTGGGGATGATGAACCTTGTGTCATGGGGGAAAAAGCTACATGTCATCACCCTGTTTGTTTTTCCCACCTTCCCTTGTCTCATCCAACCACCCTTTTTAATGTTCTGCTGAGTTGTTGAGGCATTTAATTGCTAGAAGTGGAGGGTAGCAGGACTATCAGTCTTTGCCACACGCTTACTCCACTAGTCCTCTCTCCACCTTCACATGGGTAAGGGAACCATCACTATGCCTCTCTCTAGGCTGTTTGGGGGTTCACTCTCACACAGGGACGCGTAGCAGGGGGGCGGTTCATCTTCCTCACGCAGAGCTGAGTTAAGAAGGGGGTGCGATTTCTTGTTTGGGGGTTCGTTCTCCCTCTCTCACGTTGTTTTTCGATATGTGGTGGTGTTCCTTCCATTCACGCAAAGAACTGGTTTTCCTTTGGCATTATTGAGCTGTGTATTGTTTTCCATCCTTCGTGCTGGATCGTGAGCTGTAGACCACTGTGTTTTCTTCCATGTTTTTCCTAGGTTGTGTCTTTTTCCCTTGCGCACAGGTTGAGAGTTTGTTCTTTCCCCTTTTCTGCCTATGTAAGTTCTTCAGCCATTACATTGGGGATGTGTGTGTTGTGGGCTCGTGGATGTTGGTTGGCTGTTGATTTCCACATTTGTTAACTGAGCTTTCCTCTGTCCACGCCGAGAGTTTGGCTTCTTTCCCAATTGCGGACTGTGTAATGTTGCCATCGTTTCATTGTGAGTTTGTGGCTGTTGATGTACCCTTGTTTGGGGTTGCTGTTGAGTTGTTTTGGCCACGCTAGTGCCAAGAACAACCCTGAGTTGTCTTGTGGACCTGAACTGTGTTTCATCTTTTGTTTGGGATTGTCACCCGGTTGTCTTTGCCTTCCTGACAGAGCTGTGAATGGATTGTTTTGCTGCGGTATGCGGTATGCAGTGGTTGGTCTTCGGACTGTTGAGAGTGGGGTTAGAGGCTGGGTATGCTTGAGAAAACTGGTGTTGAGGCCACCAGCTTAGCATTTAGCTTTCCTAGCTTCTTGACGACCTGGTAAAACCCTACTGTGTGGGTTTGGCTGATTGGAAAACCTTGGCTATGTGTAAGCCTGCATTGACCCTTATTCCTTGAGGAATCATGCCCAGCTCGGGGGTGACAGTGTTGCTGAGAGATTGATGAGCATGCTGGCCTATGGTTGGGTGGAACGTTGCAGCGACGTAGCTGGTTGCGGGGCGAGTTCTTCATTAAAAAGACAAGTACTCCTGACTATTTCATCTCTGCAATTATATCTACTGTTTCATGAGAAATGATGAACATGTTGAATGCTGGAATGTATATGTTTGCTTCCGCTGAATGTTGAGTAACTATGTATCCTTATGTGTTATATGCATCTTAGTATGTATTATGTTAAGCTTTGTAATATCAGCATTCATCTTTCCTCTTCATGGGGTTGTTTGCCCGTATGTTTGGTGTTAGTAGCGTCTTATTCGCCGGTCGAAGGATCGGGAACGTTACAATTTACTTATATATTAGTCTATACATTAATATTAATATTAATAATATTTATACATACTTATACATTACTCTAAACAATGATTTTGTTTAAAAATAGGAAATGTGATTTTGTTTAAAAATAGGAAATGCATTGTAGGGTCTCGGTATCTAATATCATTGATTCATTAGTTTTAAGAAAAGTTTGTGAATTTTAGGATGTTAACTGAAATAACGTTCATTTAATAAAATGAATGCACATAAGAGGACAAATTCAACCTGCCACCACTATCTTTATGAGTCCTGTCATATAAATTTGTTTAACAACACTTAACCATAGAAATTACATACAAGATTAAAATATTTTAATCTAATTGCAATTTTAGCTCAGTGTAAACTTAAAAAAACATGAAAAATAGTAATTTCGTCTGCCAAGTACGCTGATTATTACATGAAACTTGTTGAAGGTTGGACATAAGTCAAAGTTAGTTGAAGTTTTCTATAAATAGGAAGTTAACATCCCCTATGTTTCATACAACAACTTAGGTAAAGATATACAGTATTTCTCTATAATAGCTCTATTGCTTCCTCTTACTTACGATTTTATTCATCACAGTTTGTGTTTTACATAATATTTCAGAAGGAGAAGCTGCAGCAGCTATAACAACGCCTCTTACCAAAAGTTCAATCGATCCTCCATTTATGCCATTTATGTATATAATTCTCCAATATATTTTATATTTAATATCCTACTAATAATTCTCCAACTCTGAATGCCATTTATGTATATCTATATTTTATATTTAATTTTTCCATTAACTTCAATGCCGGCTAATACTTTTGGATGACAAATTAATCCAATTGTAGTTTGAATCTCGATGTCATAAATATTAAAACTAGTTATTGCAGCCAAAGCCAAAGCCTGAGCCTGCGGATCTCGAGTAAAAGACATCATTAAGGAAGATATTACTCTTAACTTGTGGTAGATATAAGTGTTGTTAATTTTATTTTAAGATTAATGAATATCTCTATTACATTTAAGATTAAAATCATGGTACATAATTCGAGTATGAATACCATTCCATACAGAAAAAGTAAGTAACTGAAAAATCCAATACAAATAAAATAGGGAAGTAGACTTCTTATATATATTATTTTTAATTAAATATACAACAATATATATAGTTAAACATATACAATATTTTCAATAAGGTATTAAATATCAATCATTAAATTTAAAATTTTAAAAAAATCAATTTTTTTTAAACATATTTTTTATAACCAAAATTACTCTTTAAAAAAATAAAAAAATAATGCCCTTAGTATAAAAGATAAAACTTTTAGTTATTAATAGTTATAAATTATTTTAAGAAAAAAGTAAATAATATTTATCACTATTTATATTTGGAATTAATTAATGAATGTTTAAATTGTGTTAGGGTTAATTTTGACTAGTGAATGGGCAATGATGTAACTGGTTTTGGGTACATGGTTTTGGTAATCAATAAATCTAGTATTGTTGTTATATTTGCATATTTATTTTTTTTGGCATATTTTTATTCCACTTAAATTGAATTACAAAGTATGAAATTGAAAAGTATTTATTTTATAGTGTTTGAATAATTAAAATTTAGGTTTTTAAAATCAATTTTCAAAATTAACTTATATTAGTATTACACATAGATCAAATATTCCACGAATTTGAATTTGTTCGGTACACAAAAAGCCAATGCTACCTAATTATGCTACTATGATTAAAATATTTAACCCTCATTACAATTTTACCTAAATACAATTTTAAAAACAATTAAACATACCTATTAAAACCTAATTGGAATTTTAAAAACTCATGAAACATACATATTAAAACCTAATTCTAATTGCAATTTTATCTCTTGCAAAATTTGAAAAAGCCAAAGCAAAAGCTTGCAGATCTCCGGAATGAATTATTGAGGTAGGGCAGATAAGGCAAAGCAAAATCCTGTTGAGAGTAACACTATATCTCCGGTGGCTAGCCACTCGAATGATTCAATTGACTTGATATGAATTAACGGAAAATTCAATTATTTTAAATTGTGTATTGGATTAAACAGCTGCTAGAGGTGATATAGATCAATTCAAATAACACTAATTTCTTATAATCAACATAAGCTATTGTTGGATTTAAACATGCAAAAGCAACTTAATTCAATAAATTTCAAATACCCATTTACATAAACGATTTCCTCCATCCTTGAAATCCCTCCATCCATTTATTAGAAAAAATAAAATAAATTAGTAACTCCCTCCCTATGTTCAATTGTATAGGCCTGTCAACGTAATTAATATCATATATGATATTAATAATAATTCTAAATATTTAATACTAAAATATTAATAATAATTCTAAATATTTATATAATAAGTCATAATTTTAAATATTTATATAATAATAATAATAATAAACAACATTTGCTATAGAAATATTAATAATTTAATATATGAGAAATTATTTCAAATATAAAATGTCAATAATTGAAAATAATAACCATGGTTAGCCATCATTGACAAGATAAACATCGGTTGACTATGGTAAACCATGTATGCCTAGAGATGACTTTGGGTGACCAAAAGTGTGCATGTCTCACCATGCTTTATCATGGTTAATAATGTTGTTGACCATGTTCAACTATGGTTAAGCATAGTTGGTTGGGCTTGAACATGATTCAACACTTTTTAGTTTTGCTAACCATGGTTCAATATGGTTAAATAAGTTTTTCCATGGTTTATTATGTTTTACTATGGTTGACCATGGTTTAATATGGTTAGACCATGCTTGATGATGGTTTATGATGGTTTTCTATATTTAAGAAGTATTTGAACATGGTTGACTATAATTGAATTTGTCTAACCATGGTTGTCTTTATTTGACCATGGTTTCCAATGCTTGAGATGGTTGACTATGGTTGAGTTTGGATTCTTTGCTTAACTACATGGTTAGCTATGTTAAACCATGTTTAGCTACAATTGACAATCTATGAATATGATTGACTATGGTTGACTATCCCTAACTATGGTTTGACTATAAGGTTAACTTTGAATGACCATGGTTTAAAATGGATGACTTTTATTGACCATGGTTAAATTTTGTTAAGAATGGAGTACTATGGTTGGCTATGGTTGACCATGGTTAACTATGTTTGAGCATGTGTAAATATGGTTCAACATATTGACCATGGTTAACTAATATTAATTTTGGTAAAGAGGTTGAATTCAAAATTATTAAAGGTTGACTATGGAACTAAATAATGTTGAAATTGGTAAAGAGGATGAATTTAAAGTTATTAAATGTTGCGACATGAAGAAGTTGAATTCAGAATCTTGTCACATTACAACATTAAGAGGTTGGCTTATGTCAAATTGCCATGGCATCAATGGTTATGTCACACTACAATCCTCCTAAAGAGTTATGTTGGATTCCAATTATCATTAATTGTTATTTCTCATCTAGCATTCATCTTAGTTTACTTATATTAAATTGTTATATTCATGAATGGTTACATTACCTTTCAATGTTCATCAAATGTTATTTCACATTGTGATGTTCCATAGGGGTTATGCTGGATTCTGATGTTTATTAATTTGTTGTATCATTGTGACTTTCATCTTTATAGACTTATGTTGAATTAACCATGTTTACTATGGTTGACCATGGTTGACAATGTTTTTATTGGTTAAAAACTGTTGATTATGGTTAAGACATAGAATTCAAAATTAGGTAACATTGTGACATAAAGAGGATGTTTTGAAAACAATATCACATTGCAGCAATATGGGAGTGTGATATCGTGATATTATATTAAATAATGACATTAAGAAGTTGCTAACATTGTTATGTCGCATTCTAACATTCATCTTTGTTGGCTTAAATCTCAAATATCTATGTTCGTGAATGGTCATATCTCATTGCTACATTAAAGAATTATTTTTCAATATGACATTTCCCAAGGGTTATGTTGGTTGTAATGTTCTTGAAAAAATATGTTACATTACAATGATCATAAAGGTTGAATTATGTCAAATTGTTATGTTCCTGAATGATTATGTCACATCACGAACTTTTAGAAGGGGTAGGTTGTAATGTGATGATCTTGAAGGGTTGTGACAAATTTCAATATCCCTTAATTGTCACGTCCCCATGCCTCCGATCGGCAAGGAGGACGCGACTACAAGCTTCAAACACGGCTAAGAGCCCCATGAACATGTACAGGCACAAAATTGCTGAAACAGAATGCTTAAACTTGTATATTGAACTAGAATATGCTCACATGAATATTCATCATGCACAGATGCAATCATCTATCCGACACAGTGGAAACATCATACATTCAACAAACATTCATGCAACATGTTCATCATATCATTAACAGAAAGTAAGGTTGCAGAAGTAAAATAGGCAAGATCACTTATCTTATGAAAACTCCTTCCGCAACCAGCTACGTTGCTGCAACGTTCCACCCAACCATAGGCCAGCGTACTCCTTAATCTCTCAGCAGCGCTGCCACCCCCGAGCTGGGCATGATTCTCCAAGGAATAAGGGAACTAGCAGGCTTACACATAGACAAGGATACACAAAACACACAGCCAAGCCAACAGAGTTGGGTTTATCAGGCCATTAGGGCTCTGGAGAAGGAAAATTGCTAAGCTGGTGAGCCCATTAAAGAGCCAAGAACACCTACACCAGAACTAGCCTGACCTCTAAGACACCCAACCACACCCAACACAAGGAATCAATCCCTTCTCTGCTACACAGTCCCTCAGGCCCTGCATTCCCCTTCCAGTGCTATTCAGGGGTGATGGAGAAGAAGGCCAGCCCTCTAGCTCTGTCTGTGTGGTTTCCAGCCACCAGGTTTATCAAGCAAATCTAAGCCAACATCCCTGCTCCTCTCATAGTCCGAAGACCAACCATTGCACTCAGGCAATCAATTTAGCTATCACAGCTTAAACCAAGGACAATGAATTCTGAGTCATTCTTGGCCCTATCGTGGTCAAAATGACTCTCAGGTGAAATTACAACAGTCCCCAACATGTAAGGAAGACCACAACAACCACAGCCAACAACGTGGGAAAACACAGCCTGTCCTGGGCACGAGATCCCCAAGAAAACATATACAGACCACGCTGGGGAAGAAATTACAGTCTCCCAGCCTGTTGATGAGCGTGAGCAACAATTCCAAACCCACAATCAGCCGATGTGGAGTGGATATGACCACATCCTCCACAAATCCGCGGGGAAAGAAACTACGTGGGTAAAACCTAGAAAGTTTTGTGCGTGAAGACGAAAAACGGGAAAGAATCCCTCTGCGTGAGAATGAACAACAATGGAGGGGACGCGAATTGCAAGTGCGTGAGCGTTTTTGCACAGTCGTGGAGCCAAGAAAAAATGTCTTCCTGAGGGATGAACAGCCAAATCGTGGGTAGAGTGTGCGTGTGGGTGAGGACTGACAGTCCTGCCACCCCACTTCCAAGACCATAACTGCCTCAACCACCAGCAACCTTTCTTAATGAAAGTGGTTGGAATAAAACAAAGGAAGAAGACATATGGATTTTTCTCTCATTGGCCAAGGTTGACAATTCCCCCCCCACCCCTATCCTTGTGAAAATCATGCCCCTTTCTCATTTTAGTTGCCGCGATCGTAGCTAGTCGGGTTCATTTAATTAATTATAGATGCATATTTACATGATGACCATCATAATATATGCCGCATGCCCCGATATACCATCGGTGACAAATTCAAATCCAAAACATAACATAACCAATCAATGGTGGGGCATTGGCCTTTAGCTCCGCACCATGATCATTTAATATATACATCATGTACATCTAATGCAACGGGGTCAAAACCGGGGCATTACATTAATTCCCTTATTTCTTACATCACATTGTGGCATTCAACATGTTTGACTATGTTGACCATGCTTGATTATGGTTGACCATATTTAACTATGGTTGACCATGGTTGACTATGGTTAGATGGGGTTGAACATGGTTGACAATGTTTTGTCTTTGTTGACCATAGTTGAATATGGTTAAATAAGGTTTTCTACAATTAACTATGGTTGACCTTGTTTGACTATTGTTGACTATGGGTGACCATGGTTTAGTATATTTTTCCCATGCTTGATGATGGTTGGATTTGTTTAAGCATTGTTTGAATATGGTTGACCATAGTTCAATTTGTTTAATTGTGGTTGACTTTGTTTAACTATTATTAACCATGTTTCACCTAGTTGACTATGGATGACTTTCAATTACTTTGTTTACTATGGTGACCTAGGGTAAACCATGATAAATTATGGCTTACAATGTGTGAATATATTTAATTATGCTTGATTATGGATAGCTATGGTTGACTATGTTTGACTATGGTTAACCATATTTGACCACGGTTTAATATGGATGACTTTGTTTTACCATGGTTGAATTTTGTTTTAAGAATGAAGTATTATCATTTGCTATGAGTGTGGTTATCTATGTTTGGGAATGCTTAAATATGGTTTGAAATCCAAGTTTAAGTTGTTTAAGAAAAAATTGATTAGCAATACATGTTGGTTTTTCTAAATTTATTTATTTAATTTGTTCTAAGCAAAAAGTACATTAATCGAGGCATATCGGTTGTTATAAATTTATTTTAATATATGGCTTCGAGTGAAACTACACTTTTGATGTCAATTGGGTGTATCTTGGGTGGTTAGGACGAATTATTGTTACCCTCCCCACCCATGATCAATTCCTACAAATGACATGTTGAGCTCTTACAAATGACATGTTGAGCTCTTCAATGAGCATATTATTTTATTGGCCTTAAACCTTGAAGAATCTAGTTTACTCTAGGTGCCATCCCCAAAATGAGGCTAAGTACCTAGCAGGTTTCACCAAGATATGTACTCTCTTAAAAAGGTCTTGATTGGTGTAGCTTGGGTGGTTGTTGTATTTTCCTTGAGATTTGGAGAATTTGGATTAACATGGGATTGTTGTATTTTCCTTGAGCTTAGGAGAATTTGGATTACCATGGGTACCATTTGGAGAATTTGGATTTTGAGAAAAAAGAATCTACACATTTGAAATTCAAGTTTAGGTTCTTCTAAATCTATTTATTTAAATTGATTAGTGAAGCTACACATCCATGTACATATATGAAATCCAAGTTTAAGTTGTTTTTGGTCATTTTTACACTAAAAGACTGGTTTTTATTTACATAAAATATGTTTTTTTTTAAATAATATTTACCAAAATTTACGAATTTAAATAGTAAATTGTGTGTTTCTAATCTAATATTCACCTACCAATCTATATGTATAATTCTTTGAATGCAAAATCATAACCTAGAATACAATACTTAGATATACTATTTAATCCAATACATTAGATGCATAATAAATATTCTAAATTATTTATTTAAATCAACTGGTAACCCTTCGACCCCCAAAACAAAATTAGGATAGATCAACTTATCATCTTATAATATGAAATTCAATTCAATTTGTTATGTGATTATTTTAGAAAGATTTGTACTAGCTTTGTAACATATAAAATCTATAAAATATGAAATAAGCAACACTTAATTATTGAAAGCGAGTAAGATGTTTAATGTTTAAGATAGTTTGCTGCGTAATTTCTCAAGAATCAATGCGTTCCCTTGAATATTGCTTTGTTCCAATTTCGTTGCATAACTTTTCATGGAGATATCTCCTTTGTACTTCAGTTTCAAACGCACAGTTATCAGTGATGATTTTTCAACTCACAAGCAATTGAGTCATTTATCAGCGATGGTTTGTCTAATTCTTCCTCTCAATATTCTCGAGGATAATGCTTTCAACGTTAAAATCCCCTGTGTTGTTAGGATTTTTAGCTTTTAAAAAGTTCTAGAGTGCCGAATTCCAAGGCACGCTAGAAGGAGAGCTTAAACCTCAGACCCTGTGGTTAACAGCCACACGCTCTAACCAACTGAGCTATTCCAGCTGATGCTAAACATTGTAGCCAATTAGTTTAACTTCTGTCATGTTATTCAAAGTTATTCATGCATACGTAATAACTTTTAACTTTTAAGACGAAAAAATGGTACATGGTCTTGCCGCTGTATAAACCTGGAGAACCCATATATAGCGATATAATATTCCTGTTATTCTCTTAATACTTACCAAGAAAACAATGGTGTAATCGCGATTCAAAAATTCTGCTTTTGCTATTCTATCCTTGAACTTAACAGGAGAATACAGTCCCTGCTATGCTATTCCACCCCTGGAATTAAGAGGAGAATACAGTCCCTGCTATTCCACCTCTGGAATTAAAAATCCTAATTGCCCAGGAATAGACATCAAATCCATAGGTCCTCATCCCACCATCTCAGACATAAGCTATTCCTTGCTGGCCCGTAAACATGAATAGTTTATATAAATAAGCCTGTCATAAGCTATGGTGGACTATGGAGCTGGTCACTTCTTCTTCTGATTATGGATACATCACTGGGTTGGTACATTGTTTGTCTTCCCCGAGCTTGCTCATATGATTTGGGACTTACTCATGCTATTTTACATATGAAAGACCCTCACAGAGTTTATTTGTATATATCCCCACAATGGGAAGACAGATAGATGCCCTTTGATTCAGATTAATGAATAACAATAACAAGCTTTTTTTCTTCCTTAAGAAAAAAGATGAAAGTAAAAGTAACTAATTAAAAGTTATATTTATCTAATCATATGGTGATGGTATAAGTAGATAGTTTTGGGTTTAATTTATTTAATAATAAGAAGAAGAAGTCGTCCTATAAATTATATTTTAAAAATTATATCTAATAACAAATATATTCATAGAATAAATTACTTTTAAAATTTACATTAATCGCAAATATATTTAGAGAGAATGATTAAATAACAAACATGAGAAAAATTGTTTTTCATTAACAATGTATTACAATAATGTTAAGGTAAGCCATGGTCACTTCAAGTTATCCCTTTTACGTAAGCCATGCTCATTTCAAATCATCCATTTTACATCTGCTAGTAAGCTTTAAGCTTTGTGCATTTTCATGATAATATAAAGTAGAAAATGAACTAAATAACGTATACGATAATAAATAAGAACTAAATAACGTATACGATAATAAATAATTGTTTTTATTATAACGTTAGGATAAACCACGCTTACTTCACCGCATCCCTTTTACATCTAGTGATAAACTGTAGCTTTTGCATGGTAATATAAAGTACGTGTTGCACTTATAAGCGAAGTGGTTAAGATCATTTTAGCATGCTGTAATGTAAATGTGTTGAGAATGGCTTATTTTCTTATCATTTCAATTAATTGGAATGGAAATTGGTATTGAAAAGAGTAATAGTAATAATTATTTTAAATTTATGGAATTGTAAATATATGGTGTTTGGATGTGGAGGGGTTATTGTTGAGTATGGAAGAAATGAAAAAGGTAATTTAATTTAACCCTACTCAATGAAAAAGTTAATTTAATTTAGGGTTTAGGAAAAATTACTAACAATTGGGTAGAAATATGCTTTTGACATCATTATTTTCATTGTAGCTTAAAGAAATATCAAGATGTTGCTTGTTTTTGGGGACTTGAAATCATGATTATCAACCTATTGAGAAATTGTCATTCATAGTATTCTAGATAGTTTAGAATCGTTTCAACTTCTACATATATGAAATGGAAAATAGCACAAAAGGAATTCTAAGGGAAAATGGAGGTGAATCCAAGTTCTCTTTAATCTTCTAATGAACCAAAACCCTCATACCCAAGGTTCGTCCCTCATATTTAAGTTGCATGGATTTCAAACATAAGGTAGTGACCATTATGGATGGAAATAACACATTGAAAGTGTATACTTTATTTCACCTTGTGTAGGATTTCACTTACATTTACACGAGATAGCTAGACACCAAAGGAATTTACACATTGATATTGAGGAACCCTTGCAAGAAGGTGGAATCATTCCCTTCCAAATTTGTTGGACTTGGGTGTGGAACCTTTGTTTTGCATAGATGTGGATGTTGGGACAATTCGACATAGTTGCAATCATCTTGCAAACCTCGAATTTGGTAATCTAGTTAAGCCTTCCTCATAAGCATGTTTACAGATCAATTTTGAATTATACTTGATTATATAAAGCATTGTTCAGTGCTTGATTTTGAGATTTAGGTTGTTCTTTGGTCGATTAGAAGTTCAAATGGTGGATTTGTAGTGGAAATTTCCCTTGTTCAGATCCTCATTTATATTGCATACTAATCACCCTACCTTATTGTCACCTTTGTGCAACTCGAGACGGTAAAAGATAACTCGTAGGACATTCAAAATATAATTAACTAGATTACCTGTCAACTAGATGGCTTACATTAGCTTGTGGAATTCCTTGGTGTTCAACTAAAGAAGCTAAAGAACAAACAATCTTTTTTTGAAAAAAAAAGTGCAAGACTTGAAGTTAAATCAAGACAAACTAACTATAGACATAAAAATACATTTTAATACTATTACAAGTTTTGCTAAATGGATGCGACCTGTTATCACTCTCCTTTTCATCTTTATAGCTTTAGTGAATGGTGAACTTGTTGGTGAAGCCACCATGTAGCATATAGCATTGACCCATAAATAACAAGATGAACAAAAGAAAGCAAAAGAGGACCAGTCTATGGAAGAAGCTCTTGGTGGAAAAAGCATGATCATCATTTCTAATTAGTACAATTTATATGCATTTTGATTTTAGGCTTTCATGGTTGGTAGTATAGGACTAGGTATGGTAAGTATTAATTAGGTATTGGTAGAAGTTGAGGCTGCATGATCAAACAATTTTCTTGATAAATAGGGAAGTAGAAAAAATATGTATTTATTTTGAATTTTTTGCACTGTGTGTATCATTGACATTGTCAACCTGCCTTTTATAAATATAAAGAACTATGTTTGTGTGGGAAAAAAATTATTCTGATGTTAACATTTCTAGTTATATTGATTATATTAAGGATATTGAGAATGTTGAATCCATTTTTCATTAAAATGTCAATTACATTTATCCAAAATTACATCTTTGACAAAATTATTTAATCGAATTAAAAAATAAAATAAAATAAAAATATAAGATATTTGTCTCTATTTAACCTAAATATTAAATAAGGAAAGTAAAACTCATCAAAATTATACTCTCCCATTAAAAATAATATGTGTTAAAATCTAACTTAAGTGAGCTAAAATAAATAATATTGAACTCTAAACTATCACCAAAGTCAAAAGTTGAAAGTTAGGTAATGGTGAAATCATCAAAATTTAAGTATAAAGGTAAAATGTGCAAATAAGTCTTAGATAGGAAAAACCAACACAATATTTGGATTTGAAATTAAATATTAACCTACATCACATCATCCAATTATGTTTATATGGAACAAAATCCTTTCTTAACTCCATATTTGAAATGAATGCTTAACCTCCATTCCATCATTGATATAAAACAAAACTATTTATAACCTACATTTTAGATTTTGCATTATTATTGATCTCCATTAAAAAACGATTTCACTAATAATTTTATTTTTTTTGTGTGTTATATACAAATATGAACTCTATTCTAATTATTTCTACAAAGTTCAATGGTAATTAAAGTGGAATTTTGATAATTATAAATGAACTACTCACTTGATTTAAAATACAACATTATTTTTTTTTAACAGAAACAGAAAAGGGGGTTGTATTAACAGGCTGTGCACAGCCATTCATTACATATCCGAAGGGAGGTATATAGCCGGGATGGCTCATAA
>LPNX010339738.1:1112-17924 GCA_001517045.1 Pseudotsuga menziesii
GAGGAGGATGAGGGTGATGAGGAGGAGGAGGAGGATGGTGATGATGACCATGATGAAGCTGATGAGGATGAGGGTGATGATGATGATGATGATGATGATAAGGATGAGGATGATAATGATGATGATGAGGATGAGGATGAGGATGAGGTTGATGATGACCATGATGATGATGATGATGATGACCATGATGATGATGATGAGGATGAGGGTGATGATGACGATGAGGGTGATGATGAGGATGATGATGATGATGACCATGATGATGATGATGGTCATGAGGATGATGATGGTGATGATGATGATGAGGGTGATGATGATGATGAGGTTGACGATGATGATGATGAGGTTGATGAGGATGAGGATGATGATGGTGATGATGATGATGGCGATGAGGATGACCATGATGAAGCTGATGAGGATGAGGATGATGATGATGATGAAAATGAGGATGATGATGATGGTGATGAGGATGAGGGTGATGATGATGATGATGATGATGACCATGATGATCATGATTAGGATGAGGATGATGAGGATGAGGATGAGGATGAGGATGAGGATGAGGCTGATGATGATGATGAGGTTGACGATGATGATGATGAGGATGAGGATGAGGATGATGACCATGATGACCATGATGAAGCTGATGAGGATGAGGGTGATGAGGAGGAGGAGGAGGAGGAGGAGGAGGAGGATGAGGATGAGGGTGATGACATATGATGATGATGATGATGATGATGATGATGACCATGACAATGCTGATGAGGATGAGGGTGATGATGATGATGATGAATATGAGGATGAGGGTGATGATGATGATGATGAAGCTGATGAGGGTGATGGTGATGACGATGATGATGAACAATGATGATGATGATGAGGAGGAGGAGGAGGAGGATGACTATATGATGATGATGATGAGGATGAGGATGAGGGTGATGATGATGATGATGAGGATGAGGGTGGTGATGATGATGACGATGAGGGTGATGATGATGATGAGGAGGATGAGGGTGGTGATGATGATGAGGATGAGGGTGGTGAATAATGATGCATTAGGACAAAAACAAATTAGTTAAAATTTACCTATAGCACCATTAGAATTTACCTAGTTCAATTATGCTAGCAACATTAAAGAACTTCCATGGAGTAATCTATAGTGGGAACCCACCACCCATACAACTTCGAAGTAGCTAGTGACATTGTGAATCTAGAAGCCATACCACATAAATTAGCTCTGAACATAATTCTATGTATCGCATATGCGATATGAATATTCTATAACGCATATGCGATATAATGCATATGCAATATAACTTATTCATATCGCATATGCAATATGGATAAGCTATATCGCATATGCGTTATTTGAAAATTTAAATAATTGGTGGGATTAAGGTTTGGCATTAGGGTTGGAAGCAGCTTCAGAATACCGAACCTATTGGCTAGGACAAATCAACCAGGGCTATTGCTTGTCTTTTAGAACTCTATCAATATGCTCAGATTAGATGCCATGTTTTGATATGACATACACAATATTTTTTTATGAAAATGTACGATATTGTAGAGTACGAAATGACGATTCTAAATATATAATTTTTTCCTTCAAAACTATGTTTTATTTATTTATAATTATTTTTCTAAATGACACACGTTAGTTTTCGAAAATACATACATCGATTGTTTGTTATATAACATTTGATTTCCATCACCATTTCCCCAAAAAACTATATGGTGCACGAGAAGAGATCAAGCTCTACGATCTTATATTAAGAAATCAAGGATTTTGTTAATTTTTGCCCCTAATGTGTTGCACCTGCACATAAGGTTTTAATTTCAAACTTTTATGACTTCAATAATTAATAATAAAAAAAATAATTCATGAAAAATTCCGAATAAATAGTGTTGCACTAGGCCCATATGTCCTTTATATGTCTGCAAGATTTTATCCCAAATGGACATCATTTACCTCATATATTGCTGCACCCGCACAAACATATATGTTAAGATGTGCTGAAAATTTGAAAACCCACTTTCACGGAGACTAATATTATAATCATTTGCACACATTTTCTCTGCATAAATGCTATATATTATGAAATCTAATTCAATTACCTATCTTTTCTCTTTTTACTTCATCTTCAAATAAGCTAGGGAAGTACCCCTAATTGTCACCTAAAATCATAGTTTTCCGTTTATTCCAGTATTATGTGGCATCTAAAGTGTCCTTAAAGGAGTCCATGATTGTGCATCAGCCCATATATAACATAGCATTGTTCATATTTTACCCAAAACCTGAAGGTCTAAATATTGCTTGATCCCATTATGGAGGCAGTGGAGACTCAACGTGAAAGCTCAATACCAATACCTGGTAGTTTTGATTTCTTCCAGCCAGACACCAATCTCATCACCATCCTTAGAATTTCTTGAATTCCAACTCCATTTTCTCTTCTTAGATATGTCTTCAAACATCTTCTTAAATCCCATAGGTCTCTAATACTGAACCAGAATGTGAGGGAAGTAATGAGAGATTAACAAACTAAACAATTGAGGATTAACCACTAATTGAACGGCCTATTGGGTTATGAAACTTCATTATCTCACAACCGTTAGAGGGGAGATGGTTAGAAAATGATTATTTGCTTCACTTGATTATTGTGATTATATGATATTTTATAGTGGGCACAAAAGGAAATATGGTGTTCCTACACTTGTTAAACAGATAATTTATCAAACTCCAACTATTGTTAAGCAAATAAATTATACTCCACAATCTCCATTTTCACTAAAGATAAAAGTAAGTTGAATATTCCTCCATAAATACAATATGCATTCTCAATAAGGAAAAGGTGGAGGAAAATGCCTAGCTTAATAGAATAGTGAACATAGATAAGTATAGAATGACATACAAACAAAATTAATTAAAGACAATATATATTTCTATAAGTTGTAGAGTAATTGTTTATCTATGAGCCACTATGAAACCACATATCCTCAATGCTTGGGATAATGTCATCTCTTCATTTGTGTCTACTTATTTTACCTATTAAATGTTCTATATTTTCATACTATCCATCTCTAATTGGAATAGATGTTATGGATTTTATTACAAGAAGACAAGTTGTGATCTTAGGCTGTGATAGTTCTCCATTATACACCCTTACTATTGCTTGTGGTAATAGATAAATGGGTGAAACAACAATGGGTTATGTCCTTGGCTCGATCCAATATTAGATATTTTTTAGCTAGATCAACTGAAAATAAACTAGGCTAATATTTACGAGTACTATATTCACACCAATAAATTGATGTCCCTTCAAAGAAGATCCAGCTCAACATATTGGTGCAAGACATGTGATGTTGCAAGTTAGTTGTAGGTATACCTCTAGATTAAGACACCTCTCATAACCCACAAGAAGCACATAGGGGCATTACCTCTAAACGTGTTGTGTGTCACCACTAATGTTAATAGTTTTTGCTAAACACTAAAACTACCTAGAAACTTTGACTATCATCACATCACAATATCATGTTTTCTATTACTAAATTAAATAAAATTAACAAATATAAATATTAAATATGGACACAACTAAGTTGAAGAGAAAAAAAAAGCCTTGATATTTTTAAGAACTTTAAACTAAATGAATAGAGCTGTCTATGAAACTCAAGCCTTATCGGTGAGACTCCTAGAACTACAGTACTACTAGAAGCATGACCTATTATCATCAACTTATTCTTTATCTTGTTAATTGATGTACGACATGAGGTAGCAAAAGAATACTGTCAAGATATAGTTTCTTTAATAATTTGACCAATATTATTGTGATTTTATACCCAAGTAACGAACACTCCTTTGTGGATCGGCTTTGGCTTTAGAACAAGCTTATAGAAAGATTTTGTTTACAATTGATAACAAGGACATCCTTTCATAGGATCCGCTGGGTTTCCTATTATGACGTCGAATTGTTCATCTCTATTCTCGAGCTCAACCCGGGGTCATTAAAGCTTTACATGAACCTAAGAAAATGAAGCATTCAAAATTGGTTACCTAGCATCATTGATAATGCAGTCAAAGAGAGAACTGCAAAAAGCTTCTATATTCACAACAAGGTATTTGCTGCAAAAATCAACAACATCATGGAAGTAACATTTTATTTAAGTCCAGAAATATTCAAAATAAAAACAAAAAAACCAAAATTAATGGACACATGTTGTTAGACCTTATGGATGTCACACATCACCCCTTTCTTGAAATTCTTGTGTCATAATAACTCTCGAGAAGAGGAGCCTTTGCAGCCTCCCATGATGAAAACACTTAGGATAAAATCACACATCATGACTACAAATTAGAATCATAAGAACCAAGTCTTTGCTGACTCTCAATTATTTATTACTGAAAGAATAACATACCAACATTGGCTGACTTTTGAGGTAAGCATAACCATCTCCTAGATCTCAAGAGACCCTCTTAGACAGAAGTTGTTTGTATTAAGATCTAATATAGTTAAAAGTTTTGTGTTTGATTGCTATGAGAACTAAAAACTGTATGCAAATAGCTCCTCCCCATTGCAAATGTCGGGGACATTGCCACCACGTGGCTCTTGTTAAGTTAGAAAATAGTAATAGGTGGCCTCATGTTTAATGACTTATGGCTTATTACATGTTGGAAGAACCCACCCAGTTACTCAACATCGACACTATTAGTAGAATAATTTAAATTCAAATGGAGACTAACTATGAATACCAGGTTATCAAATAATCAATCATAAAGGGAAAGAACACCCATAAATATGTAATACTATTCTGTGATTTTCAAACAAAGTCCTTGCACAGAGACCTTGTCATACTTTGCCTAAATTATACAGAATATGTAGTTTTGAAGTTTGTCACTTATTGGAGGTCTTTCATATTCGGCATCCCAGGTTCAGATTTCAAAGGAGAACGCTCACATTTTCACACATGTGCTGATGTATGTAACTGATGTTGATAATCAGAAGGGGTTGGAAAAACGAGTAACTGATCGGGGGTTCGATCCCTCCATGCGTGCTCTACCCATTCCACGAGTCCTGGGGGAATATCATTATCATTGACATGACCAATTTCATGACTACGAATTCCCATCCTGAAATCAGTTGTTGTGTGCTTCTCGACAGGAGGCCACAAAACCATGTCTCATCGGCAGCCTTCGAACTCTTGTAACCACAGCAGTTGTCGACAATTTGGGTTCCGTAGAGATTTGTTAGAATATTTAGAATACTGAGTCCCACATTGCTTATGTTACATATATTTTATAGTTGTCCTCCTATAAATAGGAACCCCTATGTACAGTTCAGATATATAGTGAAATACATAATTCTTTCAATACTTCTGTTTTTTTTTCTTTATTTCTTCATGGTATCAAAGCCAGTTGTCTGGAGAAAAAGAGCAGAGTCATATGCACTAGGGACAAATTCTTGTTGAGCAACAATACAACTAAATTTGGCAAACCAGTCGGGGAGCTTGTTTAGGACCATAAAGAGCACGGCGAAGACAACAGACTTTCTGAGGAGGATGTTCATATCCAGGTGGAGGATGCATATAAACTTCCTCAGCAAGATCACCATTCAAGAAGGCATTTTTGACATCCATCTGAAACAGTTTGCAATGACGCATAGCAGCAATGGAAAGCAAAGATCGAACAGAGGTAAGTCGAGCAACAGGAGCAAAAGTCTCCTCATAGTCAATACCATACTCCTAAGAAAAACCCTTTGCAACAAGGCGAGCTTTCTATCGTTCCACTGATCCATCTACCCGAGTCTTGATTTTGTAAACCCACTTACATTCAACTGTAGACTTTCCGAAATGCAAATCCACTAAGTCCCATGTATGAGTTTTGGTAAGGGCATCGAGTTCATTAGACATAGCTTTCTGCCAAAGAGGGTCAGCACTAGCCTCACGATAACTGTGAGGTTCGTCAAGAGTAGCAAGGGCATAAAAACAATGATAATCTTGAAGATGAAAAGGAGGGGCTCTTACTCTAGTGGAGTGACAAAGTTCATGTACCTAGATGGGTTTAGGGGCAGTTGATGTAACAGGAGTCTCAACAGACGTGTCAGTTGAACCACGATCCAGACTCTGTTGTCTTCTTGGTTATGGTCTCACTCAAAAAGGTTATCGTTCCTATGATCCCATAGCCAAACGTCTTCGTGTTTCTCATCATGTGGATTTTTGGGAACATAAGATGTTTACGAGTATTTATCCTTTTCCGCGGTCTTCTTTCAGTTATGCTCCTATTTTTACTGATCCATCTATTGCTTTAGTCCCTGACTTCTCTGCAGAGATGCCAAGCTCCTCAGACATTCCTTCTTTGCCTGTTCTTGATTCAACTAACACGTCTGTTGATACTCCTGTTACATCAACTGCCCCTGAGCCCATCCAGGTACATGAACTTTGTCACTCCACTAGAGTAAGAGCCCCTCCTTCTCATCTTCAAGATTATCATTGTTTTAATGCCCTTGCTACTCTTCACGAACCTCACAGTTATCGTGAGGCTAGTGCTGACCCTCTTTGGCAGAAAGCTATGTCTAATGATCTCGATGTCGTCTTGGAAAACAAACACATTTGTCCTTTAATAAAAGTGAATCTTTTTCTTCTGCACCTTTTGATTTGGTCCATTATGATATTTGGGGTCCCGCCCCAATTCCGACTGAGGGGGATCTCGTTATTTTGTTATGTTTGTGGATGATTATAGTTGTTATACATGGATTTCTCTTTTACAGCATCGGTCTGAACTTACAGATGTTTACCAGAATTTTTACAAAATGGTGCAAACTCAATTTTCTCATACCGTTAAAACTTTTCGTTTAGATAATGCTATGGAATACAAAGCTAAGTCGTTTCTTACCCTCTTACAGCAAAATGGGATAGTCTCTCATCATTCTTCTCCCTGCACCTCTCAACAGAATGGTCGAGCCGAACGTAAACATTGTCATATTCTAGATACGGTAAGAGCACTTCTCATTTCTGTTTCTCTTCCAGAAAGCTTTTCGGGTGAAGCTGCTCTTACTGCTGTCTACACTATCAATAGTGTTCCCTCACCCACTATCCACAATAAAACTCCTTTTGAGCTTCTCTATGGTAAAGTCCCTAACTATTCCTTGCTTCGAGTTTTTGGTTGTGTTTGTTTTGTCACCCTTCCTACACACGAACGCACCAAACTTGAACCTAATGTTAAGCTTCTTGCTACTGATGGTGAATCTCTTTCAGATGCTACTTTGTACAAACAATTGGTCGGTAGTCTCATCTATCTCACCGTTACCCGCCCAAACATTTCCTACACTGTTCACTTGGTTAGCCAGTTTATGAATGCACCGTGCTCTACTCACTATGCTGTAGTTCTTTGTATCTTGCGCTATGCAAAGGGGACTTTGTTTCATGGCCTTCAATTTTTTTCGCACTCATCTCTTGAGCTCCGCTCTTATTCTAATGTTGATTGGGCTGGTGATCCTACTAATAGTCGCTCCACTACGGATTATTGTTTCTTACTTGGCACTTCTTTTATTTCTTGGCGCAGTAAGAAACAAACTGTTGTTGCCCGATCCAGTATTGAGGTTGAGTATCGTGCACTTGCTGATACTACAGCTGAACTTTTGTGGTTACGATGGCTTTTGGTTGACATGGGTGCTCCTCATACGGCTAGTTCCCCTCTTTATTGTGATAATCGGAGCACCATCCAGATTGCTCACAACGATGTTTTTCATGAGCGAAGCAAACATGTTGAGATTGATTGTCACTTCATTCGGCACCACATTCAGCAGGGCACACTACATCTTCAATCAGTGTCCTCCGAAGATCAACTTGTTGATATTTTCACAAAGTCTTATCCACCTGGTCGACTAAGTGATCTTGTTTCCAAACTCCAATTGATTTCATCATCTCTAGTTTGAGGGGGATGTTAGAATATTTAGAACACTGAGTCCCACATTGCTTATGTTACATATATTTTATAGCTCTCCTCCTATAAATAGGAGAGCCCCTATGTACAGTTCAGCTATACAGTGAAATACATAATTTTTTCAATACTTCTGTTTTTTTTTTTTTTTTCTTCAAGATTCACAGGGGCCACAACTCACTGACACATTAAATCGCTGCACATGCNGCCACATGAAGAGTAATTTTCTTTGCAGTGGAGACCTTCTCGTCCTGGGGGCGTACTAAGTGAAGCCTCACACCGGTTATGAATGTATCAGAACATGCAGTGGAGAAAAAGAAAGATTTTAGTTTCCTTTGCACGTTGAATTTCTGCAGGCCTGACACCGAAATGAAATCTCCTCTTTTAACTGATTGAGATAAATTAGGCCCAATCTCATAAAGTTGTTTTCCAAATCGAATAACCAATTTAATTGTCTTGTGCTCGGTCGTTGAGCGCAGACTTAAGGTGGTTTTATAAGCAGAAAAGTCCCAATGTGAAGAAAAGACAGATTCAGAAATAACCATCTTACTTGAAAACTGCGCGGATAGAATATCCATATCATAAGAAAATTTACTGGTCGATGACCCCCACTCCGCTCCAGACACCTCCTCACATATCGCTCCGGTTTGAAGACAGAAATATGATCTATCGGCGGCATCTCTACGATCCGAGCAGATATCTCCCACAAACTTTTCAAAACAAATTTTATACACAGCTAGGAGCGGCTAAGAGACTTACATAAATAAGTGATAAAAAAGTCAGGATGGTATCCCTTACAACATCACATACCAGGCGTTCTACAGCAGTGACAACGCCCTGTACAGCTTTCTCTGATTTTCGGCGTATTTTAAGTCTTCCAAAGGACAATTTCACCAAAGAGATCCCTGGAGTGTTTTCGAAGCTCTTGATGGTACTTCCCTTCTTACCTATAACAGCTCCAGTTGCCACACTAGGCACTATCAACTCACTGTAAAACATAGATGAGGCCGAGGCCAAGGCCTTTTTCATGATCGATGAACGGCTGAATCCCATGGCTTGATGCGTCCCTTTGGAAATCAACAAGTTGTTGTACGAGTATCCATCGAGTAGCAGGATACAATTTGGCTAAAAATATTTTACATGCAACAGAGTAATAAATGCTCTGGTTGCAGCATTGTGAACCTTTGGATCTCAAACGTTGAGATCCAAAGGTTCACAATGCTGCAGCCAGAGCATTTATTACTCTGCAAAATACAATTTATATAAAAGAATATGGCATCGTTGGCATCATATATATCTCACACACGAGTTACAGATAGGGATTGATCAGATGTGTCATCTATGAATCGTCATCAAGTGAGTTTTATAAGAAAGGGATCATGAATAAGATGCTCTATCAATCTGTCAACGGATAAGATTGTCACTCAATTTAATCTTAACGTGCCAAGCAATCTGCTTTGAAATCTCACCCAAAATCTGTCGTTATTCCGTATAAGAACCGTATCCTCATCAAGTGAGGTTTGTAAGAAATCTATCATCATCCCCGCCGTTTCTTTTACAGTCTAGAGCTAGTTTGCCTTATCTTCCTTTAAAGCTAATTAATATTGAGAAACACCACAAACATCAATTCACTCCTAATTTTCCATTTTGCAAGTGAGACGGCAGTGCTTGCATCAACTTCCCATGCAAAGAAGATAAAAGATTCCAGCTCATAAATATGCTTTCCTCTTTCGTTGTGCAAAAGAGAGAACAAATTTAGCAAATCTATCTTTTAATAAAATTGCCTGAAACTTTATCTTTGTATTAAAATTCTCGTTGATTGTAGTAAATCTTTGTTTTAATTGTCTTAGAGAATCTTCCATGGTAACATAAATTGCATTTAGTTAATGTTTTGTGAGGATTATGGTTTTGGTTGAGTTTTCTGTCTTTTTATTTTTATTTTTAGTCGACATTTTCTAGTAAAATAATGTTTTTTAAATATTATTATTTTAAACCATTTTTATGCTGCCTCTTCCCTCTAGGCCTGGAATTTCAAATCTACATTGGTCTGTCAAATGAATTTCAAATATACATTGTCTGTCAAATGACAATTGAATGGTGATTTTGAATTTTTCATACTTTTCACTTTACGTTTTATGTCCATTCATAGGTGTCAATTTTTTTTATATATCCGTCAATTAAAAAATCTTTTAAAAGCTTTGAAATTCGGCTTATCCCGTGTCGCCGGAAGAGAGATCTTACCAGGTGGAGGTCTCTTCAGAACAACAGAAAGAGGTAAAAACTTCTCCTCATCTAAAGGTTCAAGCTGTTGTAGTGAAACCCATGCCCCTAGCTGTGATGAAGATGTTTGCTAAAAGATGTCCAACTTCCACCTATCTTGTTTTTATACCCAGATATTTAAAAATCCAAAAAAACTCAAATGGATGAGTGAAATAGAGGTTTCCCTATAAATTTTGTTGTTTTAGAGCCCAATATACGTCGCCCAACATATTCTAAAATGTGGGACTTAGTTTGTGAAGAGAATTGGACTCCGTGTCTTAGTTGTCAATTAGAAGATAGTTCACAGACGTGCCATATATTCTTTAGAATAAAGTTACGCATCCAAGAGAATGAAACATCAGGATCCTAGGACATGAAAACTGCAGCATTAATAGGTGAAAGTGGTTTCCCACCTTTAACACACCTAAAGATAATGAGATGGGTTGATTAGGATTCTATTAAAGCCATGTTTAAACCCAAGCCAGAAGCCAAATTAAGGTAGCGCGCAGGGATAAAAATTGAAGCCATCACAGCTGGTCAAAGGGCTCTTAACCTGTCTCATAAGTGGTATTAAAAATTTGTTCGTTATTTGAAATGCTAGATCTTATTTTTGACATTTTTTAAAAAATTGTATGATTTGGTTTAAAATTTCATTTGAAGGATTGTCAGTCAAACATTGATGTTAATACTTCTGTGAACTTTGAGTAGAGTTATCACTCAGTAGAGATTTATCACTACTCAAGAACGATTGAAATCTACATCAATATTATTTATTTCATTGTGTACCATTATGATATAAGAGTTGTCTAAATGTGCGACCATTTCGCTCTGAGTTTGACTTCCTCGGCGATGTCCCGTTTGACACTCTTTTTTTTTCGCCTTTTTTCTCATGAACTAGTACCATGGTTTGGTTGAAAAGACCTTCAGTGGCACACGTACAAGGTCGTCTTATCGATCGTCAATTATCCAACCATCGATGGGGTCATCCTATCCCTTTTGATTTAAAATTTGAATTGCGTTGGTTTGAATCCATGCAGTGTCATCTCACACAAAGGCTCCTCCCTCCATTCCGCTGCTAGTCCATCCATTCTCCCATTCCACTGCTCCTCCATCCATTCCGTTGTTCATCCCAAATGATTTTTCTCTTGGATTGTTCACTCACTTCAGCACAATCTATTCACAGAGATTATAACAGTAATATAATGCAGAGAGTGACAGATCCAGTTGCTTACAGAGCGTGTCTTCAGTTGCAGAGCCAGTTGTTAATGTAGAACAAGAGGCAGGACAATACGACTATTGTGGTGGTTCTCATGAATCTAAAAAAACAATGCTCGGTGGCGATCCCAGGATTGTTGTTATACCCATGTTCTTGAAGGATATTTGCCTCTCTATGTGGGCATGAAGGATCTCAAAATATTTGTTATCAATGATAGCTTTCTCAACCACACCATTTTTGTCGAGCTCCTTCAAAAATATGCACAGGAATATGGGTACGAGCATAAAGGCGGCCTCAATATCCCCTGTGATGTTATGTTGTTTGAACATGTGATTTGTCTTCTTAAGAACTAGGAAGCTCTGACACAAATCCTATGTCTCAGTGACATGAAGTAGGCTGAGTTTCTATCCTGTTGATTTTAGGATCCAGTTCTGATCGAATCCTAGCACGATCGGATATATTCCTGATCATTGGATCGGTGTAGCTCACAGAGGTATTAAGATTTGAAACCCTCGAGCCACAGAAGCCTAGATTGATTGCTATGATTGCCGTCTGGCTAGGGGATTTTGTGAGTTTTGTGCAAACAAAAGTGTTGAATTGGCAGTTTCTATATGGAGCTATTATGGTCTTTTTGATAGCATCGATTGGGTGGTGGTGCATTTTATTATCGGGTAAGTCTCATAGCTAATTGTTGAGTGATCCTGAGGTCAAGATTCGAGCCTCTCTCACCCCATGCGGTTGTCATTTTTGACTGGACGAAACTTAAATGGTCTGACGTACTTGTAAAAGCATCCTGAGGGAGAGTTCGAGCCTCTCTCACCCCATGCGAATTTGTCATTTTTGACTGGACGAAACTCATCTAGTACGAAGTAGTTGTGAAAGGAGATAAAAGTGTCTCAATAACCTGGTCAAGCCAAAAGGAACAGTTTCAACATTCTCATTTGGGCATACAATCATACATGAGGTTTCCTGCGAGAGTTCAATCATCTTAGGCGACATTAATTTTGTTTTGTTCTTTTCTAATCTCTCTCACCACACACCGAGTATTGCGTCGTCGTCGTTAGTGCAAGACACGATAGAAATGGACGGAGAAGTTTCGATTCCATATAAAACCCACAACTATTCAACTATTTATCATCTCGTTTTACATGCTACTCTATCTTCGCTTCTTGTAACAATCTTATTTTCTTTCTCAATAATAGGTCCCAAGTTCGATTTTCTCTCCGTTAAGTATAAAAGTCCATTTTGAATTTGGATCTTGCTTTCTTTGTGGTAAAGCTAATTTTCACTTGTTGTAACAATATTAGTTCTTGAGTTCGATTCTTTTTCCGTCAAATATTAAACACCATTTTGAACTTGACCTATTTTGGCTTAGTGTAACAATCTTATTGCCTTTTGTCTTAGATAAAAGTCCCTAGCTCTGTCACTTGTAAAAGTTCAATTAAATCGTGGCATTTTACTATCGCTTGTTGTAATAATCATGCTTCCTTTGTGGTAAATTTCCTTCCTTACATATCATGATTGGGAGACATGGAAAATTTTAAGAACCCCCTAAATTTATATATATAATAAATTGGCAAATCCCGGTGATACATGAGAAAGTGCGAAGGCTATTTTATCAATAATATAATATGTATACATAATTTTTTAGCCAATCTTTCCTGGAATTATAAAACCTTGTAAAATATGGACGAATCTTTCATGGAATTATAAAATATTGTAAAATATTGGCGAATCTTTCACAAAATTATAAAATCTAGTGACATAAGACGAATCTTTCACAAAATTAGAAAACCTTGTTTAATATTTAGCGAATCTTTAACAAAATTAAAAATCTTGTAAATTTTGGCTAATTTTTCATTGAAAGATATAAACTCAAGTCTTGACAAAATTTGACTTAATAAAATTACCTAGATGATGTTGTATTTACTTTAGAATTGTCACGTACTCTTGCACTAGAACACCTTGTAAAGAAAATCAAATTTTCAATCTAAATTGTTGACTTTATTCATCACAACTACTTGTATACTACTATGTTCAAACCTCCTTAAAAATAAAATGGAGAGATAATTTCATAAATATTTGCAATTTACAATAGAACATTTTATCAAAGTGTGAAGCTCATTTATCATACTACACTCAATGTACAATCAATTTTCACAAAGTATGTTTGGCCCAATCATCCCCCTCAATCTAAAAAAATTCAATGGATGGTTGCATAGCATCCACATTGACATTAACATATTTCTATCAAGAATGCCCTCATTTTCTCGCACGACCTACAATCAAGGTGAATAAGTTGTATAAGAGAAAGATAATAAAGTACCTCACAAAACATTAAAACGAAAAATAACACATTTTTTTTAGTTTACAAACTTTCCATAGAATACAAATCCTCATCATGTATGATTCACAATAGGGAAAATTTTAGAAACACGTGCCTCAACATATTCTTTCAAGATTTATTTATAAATATGGCCAGAATCCTAGATGCTCCATGTAATGATCTTTTAGTCATCAAATCAACAATAGAATTCCATTAGATGAATGTTGGTCTCAATGTCAATAGGTCTCCTATGATGAATGCATAGGAACCTAGTAAGCCAATGCATAGACCATTTTTATCTTCGCTTAGCAACTCAAATCTCATTTCTATTTCTAAAAAACAAAACGTCTTTTCAAAGAAAATATAAAATAAACATAATAGATTCTAAAATTTAAATGGTGAAGATGCTTAAGTTATGCAACAAAGTGAAAGAAAATACAAGCATCTTTCCTCAAAACATCAAATATTTAAAAAGAACAATAATAATTATTAAAAAACATTGAATGTTACAAAGGGCTCAAATCACAATCAATTATCAAGGGAACAAAAATATAAGAAAAATAAATGCAGTCTAAATTTAAGAAACAAACAAGACATTTATGAAACTAATCAAGCTAGTACAAATGGATAAAAGAGCAGTAAAGCATAAAGGGAATAAAAATAAATTTAACCAAAATAAACACAAACTTTCAAATTTGAAAAAATGCTCCAAATGCAGTAAACAACAAACCATTAATATCTTCCAAAATATCAAAGTTAAAAAGTTTTAACTTTTGACTAAGTCCATTATTGCTAAGCAGAAGTATTGTTAAATTAATTATTTAACCTTTAATACTAGGACACTATCTATAAATAGATAAGTCCCAACTTCATTTCCTATCAAATATAAGAAAAAAACAATGTGTTAGTTAACTATGAAAACATCAAAGTTCAAATAGATTGCATCAAATAAATGTAGCTCCAATATTATTATATTTTATACAGATTATAGATTGAAAACATATTTTACTAGAAATGCAAGTTGAATTGTATATATGGTAATCCTTTTCTTGTCATGTGGGATATTAAATTCTCAATTCTGATGTAGACCCACACCTTCTGCATGTTGAACATGAACTTCTGTAGATTAAATATCATTATGAGCCTCCAAAACATTATGTTATGTATCAAGTTCATTGGAAACATTTGTTATATTGCATTCTCCTCTTCTCTCAAAATCTGATTGCCAAAGTGCTAGAGCTCTATTGAATGGAAAATTGGTAATGTCATACTTTGTTACATATAAACTTAAACATGTATCCACATTCTTATCAAGCTTGTTCCTCAACTTTGGCTTCAAGAATGATAATTCACTAAACATTCTCTTGTCCTCCACTCATCCCAAAATCATGGTTTGATGGCATAAATCCACTAATTTGAAATACTCTGACATGTTTTCTTGTAAAAATTGACTTTCATCTAAAATAGTCCATAACATGATTACTGCACCATATTCTATAGGTTTTGTCAAATCAAGATATTGATCTAACATTATTTCAGCAAAGCAAGTCTCTTGCTCATATAATTTTGATGAATCTAATATACCTCCAATGTCTTCTCCTTGTACCTTTACATTCCTACCAAAATGGTGCACTAAAATACTCAATTTTGTTGAAAAGTCAACTTTCAAAGTGTCTATACCTTTTTCCTTGTTCCAATATTGAGGGTATACCACAGACATGGCCTCCAATAATTCATCTAGAGCAAATCATTCTCCGGTCTCTGATGATAATAATTATGCAATTTGTATCAAGTTGTGTCTCATTGAAATCACAATATCATTGAACTGATCTCTTGACACACAACACTCTTTGGTGGTTTGTCCCATCTTACTAACATAATGAAAGGGAACCATATACCCACACACTGCCACACATAGTCTCCCTTTTTCATCAAATTTCAAATAATTTTCAATATTTTCTATATCAATGAGAGTAGTACAACCATTAAACGTTGGGCTTGTAAAATACCCTGGCATCGTATACAAATTATCCAATGCAAGGCATGCTAATTTCCTTGAATTTGTGTACTCTGCAGTATGCATTGTACGAATCTGAGCCATTTTGACAAGGAAATTCATTTCATGAAGCAAAGGAAGAATTCCAGCCAATGTTAATAATGTCTCTATATCAGTTAGTCGAAAGAGAAGATCTTGAGCTTTGTTTACACTAAAGCGATGTTCATGCATCACCCCTACCAATGATTTGTACTCACTAAATAGTCTTTGAGCTGGTCCATTCAATGAAATCCATCTTGTATCAACATCTTTTAATAGCTTTTTTCCATCTGTAATACCGTCTGTAAATCGTTGAAACTCTGTAAATCGCTTAGGACTATGACAAAAGTATGCATGAGTCTCACACACAAGTTCTTCAACTTTTGAAACCAGTGGAAACTTGCTTACTATTTTAAATGCAAGATTCATCCTATGAGCCATACAATGAATAATGATCATAAATGGTGAAGCTAACATTTCTAGTTTGACACAAATCCCATTCCTTTGTCCTTGCATGATTGATGCTCCATCTTCTCCAACACATACCAGGGTGAATCCGCGGACCTGGGTTACACTTTTTGGCAAGCGCATTTCGGCAAAAACCAAAAAACGCACCTCGGTCGAGGGCTTGTTAAACCCTCGACCGAGGTATTAATAGCTCGACCGAGGTTTTATCAAGCCCTCGACCGAGGTTTTGTTCAGCCCTCGGTCGAGGTATTTGTTAACCCTCAGTCGAGGTATTAAAAACTCGACCGAGGGTTAATAAATACCTCGACCGAGGTATTAACTTGGTCGAGGTATGGACCTTGGTCAAGGTACATACCTCAACCGAGGTGCCTCTGTCAAAAAAATTTATAAAAAGAGGCCGCGGGGGGGATCACTAAATTACCAAAGACTGGAAAATATATTCATTATAATTGAGCTTTATGTAACTCCAGTCTCCAATGAATTCAAACATTAATGACACTCCCCGAAGTCCCTGGTACAAAACGAAATGGAGCCATTTATTGAGTAGTGGGATGCAACTGCAAGCAGTGAAAGCTTTT
>LPNX010339738.1:19170-62299 GCA_001517045.1 Pseudotsuga menziesii
TTTAAAATTATTAATGCAAGATTGAATTACTCTACGTGGACACGAGCCACTTATTAACTTCTTCAAATTTTTAAGGTCACACAATTCATTAAATGCAAAAATTCACACATTAAATGACATCGGAATATTTTTAAAAAAATATCACTATGAAGCCAACATAATATTCTACAATTTGTTTTTTTACTGCAAGTCAAAATTCACATGGCATATATGCGTTTTGAGGGCTTCTATCTAGCACATAAGTAAAAAATCAGGTTTTCATCGCCAAATTTGGCCAAAAAGTGTTACCCATATTCATGGAATCACCCAAAAATAAAAAAATACATACATTACTTCAAATGACAACATAGTCCCCTCCCTTACTTTAAATGACAACATAGTTCCCTCCCTCCCCAGAATATCCATCTATGGCATACATATCCACTCCTTTCTATTTAAGATGAAGAAGAAAATTTACTTACCCCACCAAATTATTTGGTCAAAATAACTTCCCCACTTGAGAAATCATACGTTGCTTAATGCCTTACATCTTTCTCAAATATCTCTACTTTGATTTCACAGCTGGCATCTTCAATAAATTCCTCTTCTTCCTCTCCACATTCCAGTCCATTATGCCTAAATTTTCTAAGGGAAAATACAAGTGACCTTGTTTGAACCAAATGACTTCTTCCATATGGGAGAATCCTGAAGGTAAGACAGATGGAATTGATAGATTGTAAATGTTTTTGTCACTCGACCGAAAAACCTGAAGTGAACAACGACTCTAAATTTGGGCAGAAAAAACTAATGGAATCACCAATTTTTTTCAAAGATCTAAAATATTTTATTTGACTCTGGAAATTTTCATAAGCTTCAAATCCTTAACTAGAGCAGAAATCCTGAAGTAATAAACTCCTTTCATCATTACTAGATAGATTCTAAAAAATTACATACATTCTAAAAAATTAAGTACAATTGACATGCAAAGCTTTGAGCTGCATCTAACACGTCTCATGTAAAAATGCATCCATGACCACCTCATGACACTTTTTTGAGGGGATTTTTTTTAAACTAGAACCCACGATACAACAAACTTTGTTGACATGAGGCACTTCAAATAAAACTCTCACATTGGCTTTGAGACACGAGACATTGAAGGACGAGGAATGGAAAGACTACACGAGTCTCTACGGAAAACACTGCAACTTATAGGGAATTGAATCTGGTTCTTCAAGAGATTGTTTAGAAACTCGGGAATTTGACCTTGAGACCTTCTTCTAGCATAAACAACTTTTAACCACTTGAGCTAACCCACCGGGCTATATATATATATATATACATATATTAATTTTAATTGTGATTATGTTTTTACATTTTGAGTTTGATTTTAAAACACCCACGTTTTTAGTGGACATCCCACCATTTATAAGGGATTATGATGAAGCTCGAAAAGAGTGATGTGTGGATGGATATTTAGGAAATCCACCCCTCGTCAAGTGATCATGATGGAACTCTTGAAGAGTGTAGTGTGGATGGATATGTAGGAAATGGTTAAAAGAATTCAAAAACAAATCTAAGAACCTTAGCAATTGATTAATAGATATTGGTTAGAAATAATTAAAAAATAACAATAAAGGTAAGTGAGGAAGAGAAATTTAAATGAGAAAAAATGAGAAAACATAATAATTTAAAGGACATGAGGAGGAATTTATAGAAATTCATTAATAAATTAGCATTGATATCTCTATAAAAAAAAAAGAAGCAAATTACCTACAAACCTAAATAAATCGATTGAGGGGGTGGGGCATACATGGAGGAGAGGGTGTAAGGTCATAAACTAAAAAGGTGAATGGGAAATAAAAGAAATAATAAATGTAAAAATATAAGACGGGGATGGGAGAAGTAGTAAAAAAGAGAAAGGAGACGAGAGTTGCTTAACTTATAAGCATCTTCACAATTTAATTTGTTTGGGTGCCTTTCTATCTTTAGGGGTTCGCAGGAGGGATAATGAGATGTAGAGCTAGAATTTTGGTTTGATCAAAACAAATGAGGTGTTTAGATTTAAAATAGTGCTCAATTACTACATATTTGTTAAGACTACTATTATCATTAGTATCCATGATGTGTTCTTTGAGACGAGATTGAATGGTCCTACATGTTTGGCCAATATAGGATTTCCAACATGAACATGGAATCTATGTAATAACCCCAATTTCGACTTGGAATGTATTTACTAAAAATTATGTAAATGATGTAAATATACTATTATGTATTCCTAGTGTGGAGCTCAAGGTCGGGGATGTTAAGATTTCATATGCTAGACTAGATATCATTAGTGTTCAATCCAAATTCGCAATAGTAGCATATGCAAAATCACTGAAAGAAACACAATAACAAGATAGACATAGTATTTATCTTGGGAAACCCTCAAGGGGAAGAAAACCCAGCAAAAATTCCTTTGTATAAGATGTATAAGATAAAACCCCAAAACGTGTATTCTCCTCCTTGCCGATCTCTCTCTCTCTCTCTCTCTCTCTCTCTCCTATGTGCTACTCAAGTGAGTGAGTCTATGTTCAAATAAGAAGCACATCTCTTCTAATTCTACACATTGATCCAACTAAAGTTTACCCTAAACAAGTCGAGCCCACTAAGCTATATGGGTGGACTTCACCTAGGAAGACTCAAAACAATATTTTATATTATTCATTAGGGTACTAATGACCCGACTTACAATGGAGGATTTAACTCATGACTATATGATGACCAATTACAATAGTAACATCTTGATGGAAAAATAATAACATCTTCCTTGGGTTACATCAGTAAAATACATTTAGAATATCCTTTGAATTTACAATATTTCTACACTCCCCCTTAACGATAAGGATATTCTACTGACAACATCATCATAGACTATAGGAGTAACGAAAGAGAATATCTTCAGCAGCATTGAGATAATACATTTATACGTCATAGGAAGTTGTTAACATTCATCAGTAACTGGAACAGTTACTCTTCAATGTCTTCATCTTTTGCATCACATGATCACTTGATCCTTTGCAACAACACTTCGATCTTTCGATCCTTCGTAGAAGCACTTCGATATTCTTGATCCTTTGGAGCAGTACTTCGATCTTCGATCCTTTGCAGCACTTTCAATCTTCTTCGTCCTTCATAACAGCACTTTTATCTTTGATTCTTCATAACAGTACTCATAATCTCTTTGCGAGATGATAAATCCCTATCACTTTAGGACATGGGTCCAAGGATGATGCAATCCCCCATCAGCCTACTCCCCCTTAACAAGGAGGGTCCATAGTATCAACTAGTTGAATCGTCTACAACTGAATGTAGATCTCTATCGCACCTAGACACATGCCCTGTCATCTATAAGGGCTCATCGTAGTGCATCCTCAGTTTCCAAAACTATGACCACTTCTAAGCAAGTGTTATACTATGACATCTACACATACATGTAGGCATACTCTCCATACAAGAGTATTTTCTGTAGAGTAGATATCGACCGCACCTACATGTTGGCCCTCATCGTAGAACATCCTCAGACACTAAGGTTGGGACCACTCCCAAGTGAATGTTATACTATAGTGTCCATGAGGACTTATCATAGAGCATCCTTGCCATTGAGTCTAGGACCAGTCCTAAGTGAGTGTTATTCTATGGAATATACATATAAATGTAGGTATACTCTCCATACAAGAGTAATGTCTTCAAATAATATCTTGACCACATGTAAATGTTGGCATTGTCATCCATAAGGACTCGTCGTAGAGCATCCTTTCCACTGAGGCTAGGACCACTCCTAAGCGAGTGTTATTCTACGGTATCCACAACTAAATGTGGGTACTCTCCATGCAAGAGTAACACCTAAAGATCCATCCTTAGTAAGTACCACTCTCATGAGCATAGTGTTATACCTACAATCCTCAAGAGAAGATATTGTCATCCACATGTGAATGTCGGACCTTGTCAGCATCATTTTCATCCCATCATCGATGTTAGTATTATCATTACTCTCCCTTTCCTAGGAGGATCCATATTATCAACCTTCTCCCCCTTTGTTCGAGGAGGGTTCATATCTTCAACCCGCTCTTCCTTTCCGGGGGAGCCCATATCTTCGACTTGTTACTCCATTCGAAGAGAATCCATATTTTTATTATTTGTAGTATCATGATTGTTCATCCTTGAAACCTGTGTTAGGTATTGCAATATGATTGAATATTGCAATCCCTCTATCAAAATTGTAGGAAAAAGGAGTCAATATCCTTTAGGAAACCATGCATGAGGAAATATTTTAATAAATTAAGAGACTTCGCAAAATGCCTATCTTAAAATACTCCCTAACCTTGATAAGGAGTCCATAGTGTGCACTAATGCTAGTGGAGAAGGAATTGGATTACTCGTGCAGAAAGGGAGTGTAGTAATCTATGAGTCAATAAAATTGAATGTTCATGAGTAGAAGTACCCAACTCATGACTTGGATCTCCTTGAAATAGTGCATGGCTTAAAGGCATGTTGACATTGTTTGATTAGAAATTTTTTTACTAAGAATGGATCATGAGAGATTAAGGTATTTATAGTCTAGGAAACAATCGAATTCTAGACAATGAATTGGGTGGAATTCCTAAGCAACTATGACTATAGCATATTGCACATAAAAGGGAAAGAGAAATTGGTAGTATATTCCTTGAATCAAATACAACATATAGGCACAATTCCCCGAGTTCAATAGGATTTGAGGACAGTGATTGAGATGTGCTCCAAGGAAGATAAGTGGTACCAAGAAGTATGCAAATTTTATTATATAAGAATTATTTGGAAAGGCAATAAGTTAGAAAGTATAATGACTACCACGTATTTGGATATGGGGTGTTACTATGGAGGAATTGAACTTATGTGCTAGACTATAAGGAGTAGAAAAGGATAAGTTTTCATAAAGTGCAAAATATTCTTCATGTCCAAAAACCCATTATACCAAAGGAATTATCAAAAGTATGAAATAACAATACCACTAGCCAATGCTGAAGTTAGAAACTAATAGTTATGTGACCACGTGTTTCGAATGTCACAAATAAAGGTGGAAGTGTGGAAGTTTAACTCCCCTAAATCTTCTTGAAAATAGGAATATATATCCTTGGACATCATATCTAGATTACCAAGTACTTTTAGGGATAATTACTTGGTGTTGGTAGTAGTCAACCATGTAACTAACATTTCCCATTTCATTCTAGTCAATATTACTCATCGAGCATGCTATATTACCTACATATTCATCTAGATGCATTGTGTGCCAAAATGTGGCCGAAATAAACTGTGATAGAGCACAATTCAAAGTTTACCTCTAATTTTTTGGTATATTTTGATTTGTGGGATACTCATGACACAAGGATTTAATGTATCCTACCATCCATATACAAACGGTCAAATGAAAAGGGTAAATTGAAGTTTGGAAAATATGCTTAAAACATATCTAATAAATCAACCAAGGAGTTTGGAGAACTACCTTCCCTTAGTGTAATTTCCTACAACAATGGATATCACCATTCTCACTAGAAACTTTGATTTGAGATCTTGTATGGAAGTAAGTGTAATTCACGAATCAATAGGCACAACCTAGCGAAATGACTAACCCAAGGAAGTGAGACCCTAGAAAATATGGAAAGTATAATAAAGCATGTATAACAATATCTAAAGATTGCATAGGATAGGCATAATAGCTATGTAGATCAGAATAGATCAAAATTAACATTCTAAGATGTAGAAATAGTGTTTCTTAGCTAGAAAGAATCCCTCTACACCTAGGAAAATGGGAGAAGTTGGACTGAAATTTTGTTGATATTTTGAGATTTTGGCTTAGATGTTTGTTGTTTCTTACAAATTGCTCTTTCCTTCTCATGTGATGACTCGAGATGTTTCCCATGTATCCTTTCTTATGAAATATGTTCCTATCCCTAACCATGTGTGGGAATGTTGCTTTATAGATGATGAACGTAAGAAATTTTCTCGTTGATACCCTTATACTTGTTGATACTAAACAACGACATTAATGGAATAGAGTCACGGGGTGGGTCAACATATATTAGTAGCACTTGGAATATTACACATGGTAATTAGAATCAAAGATTAGAAATCCTTACGCTCGTTTGTTTAATGATGATTTGGCGTCGAGGTCGTAGCCATTTTTTAAGGGGGGGATTGTAACATCCCTAGTATATGACTACTATGTGGATGTTGATTCTCATAAATAGTTAGTTATTATGCATCTTGTGGTGGTTATTAGGAGATTATGTTTAGGTCTCAATATATCCTTGTTATATGTTAATATTAATTGAAATTTGACCTTGAAACATGTGTCTACATTATGATTGTAATGAGTATTCACTCAATTAAAAATTCCCTAATAGTAATGTTGAGCACTTTTGTTATGATGATGGAATATGCATATATCCACGATGATGTACTTTTCTATCATAAAACATTTTTAGACCACGATACTTATAATGATTTGTAATGCATGTGTAATGGTATTATTGGAAAAGCTAACCTCATGTAGGTTGAGACATTATGAAAAGTTTAGAACCTACATCCAATGGAAAGAGGTTCATGTCCAATGACAATAAACAACCAATTTTAGTGCCTAATAATACTTGGGAAGGAAATAAACTTAAAAAATTATTTCAAAAATTAACTAGGATAAAAAGCCTTATTTAGGAAAACTATAAATTACCTTTTGTCCACTTTGTAACACTTATATTTTTTCTCCTAAGCCTACTTTGTCCCCATGTGTAATATGGTATGGAAATGGGAAGGCCAAGAAGCATTCCTAGGAGGACATTGATGCACCTTTAAGAGATTAGAAAAAAGAGTGATATGATGTGTGAGGGTGTTAGCCAAGGAGGAATGTTGAGATTATGATGTTTAAGTAAGAGATCTAATTATGGAGTATGTTGATGATGGATTAGACTGATAGTTACTCTAGCTTGATATATGCGGATTACAGAGGCTTGAAGTGTACTTATTTAACTAAGGGTGCCAATTCTCATTGATCTTGGAAATCATTTTTTTTTAGCCCTTGGGATGCCCCTGCCATGTATGATACTCTCCTAACCAAGGATTTTCATCAAGGATGAGAGTGGTAGTAAAAATATTTGCAAAGGTTCATCACTATCATGTATGATAGTTCCCTAACTAAACGTATTCATTATGGGGTAGAATTTGTGATCATTGTAAGTGTAGGAGTCTCATCACCACACTATGGTTGATTCATTGGACACTCGATCCTTGGATTATCTTTTAAGTTGAAGGATCCATCGATGGATTGCTCTATGTTTCCTTCCCTCACTTCACTGAACTTGATCCCTTCTTTAAGGGGCAATGCCTTGTTTATGTTACTACATTCGTTGGGTGGAAAATCAACCCTTGGATATGGTTTCCCCCTTGATCAACAAGTCATATTGTGGAGCACAAGTTTCAACCATTGATTGGTCTCTTCTACTACAAAGGACAATAGGGACTTAATCTGTATTTTCACCACAATAGTTATTGTTGTTGAATAACTTTATTGAAGAGATGATTGTTCTCTTTATTGGCATGAATCTTATTTGTTAGATTGTTGTAGTAGTTGTTCTAGAATGGATCATATTCAAACTAAGTTGCTTGAAATATTAGAAATTAAAAAAATGCAAGGGCATGTGGCACCATCCTAGAAAGGAGGGATATGACAATACCTTATCACGGGGATTAACTTAAATCTCACATTAAATGCAGAGGAAAAGTGGGGAATCATAATCCTAGCTTAATCTCCATTTTGGTTTCTTCCAATAACTATTTGAACAATCATTTTCTTCCAATAACCATTTGAATAAGTAGAATTGACGGATATGGAGTGAGTCATATTATCAACCACCTTGACAAAGAAGAGACACGATGTGGAATTTAAAGGGAAAAGATTGAACAAATTCATAATAAAGGAACCTTTCATTACACAAAGCAATAGATACAAGGATTTTATCTCCCAAACAAGAGCATAGACCTTTTAATGAACAATTTGAAGATCTAAAACTCAACAAGCAAAGCCCCTTCAACTTTCAAGCTTAATCCACATTGGCTTGAATGCCCCACTTACCTTCAACTCTTGAAATCTATGGCAATAGAGTAACATTATCATGCCTCAATGTCAAAGGAATTTAATCATAAAAAGGAATCACTAAGCAATAGAGCAAGGATGAGTTTGGATACTCCTCTTAGGTTTAGGATAGGTAGCATATATCCAACCTCCATAAAGATGTAAGATTTGTAAATCCAACTTTCACTTGAAAACTTTGAAGAGAGAAAAACATACTCTTTGCATGGAATGAGGGTAAGTGGAAGGTAAAATAGCATGCTTTAATAAATGGATCAAAATATAATAAATGGATCAAAAGATAACCTTCTTCCACGAGAAAACCTTAAATTAAAAACCTTTAAGTATTAATTAATTCTTATCCGAACACATAAGATAAAATAAGATAGGTACTTTATTCTTGAAAATTAAAATTATAACCCAGAATTATATACATAGCATTTCTTTTGCTTTCCCAGCCTTTTAGGTGTAGAAAATAAACTATATGGATCCTCTAAGTTTTCATATATATTTTTTTAGTAAAAATATTATTATATCCATTGTTTTGTTAATGTTGATATTTTTTAAAAAAGCATGAAAACCAAAGCATTTTGGAAGAAATAAAAAAAACATGAATAATAAATAAAAAGCATAAAACCGTTTTTTAGAAGCATCCGATCGTTCAGATGACGGTCACAGGAGGAACGAGACGCCTATATAAACCCCCCTTTTTGAATTTCCTCAACTACTTTACCTCTCCTCTGTCACAGTTTTAGAGTCCTTAGAGTTTCAGAGTCTCTGTGTGGTCGGTCTGTGGTATGTATTTGTGGTCAGTCTTTATGTGTATGCGGTGGTCTCTATGTGTATATGGTGGTCTGTGGTGACAAAGGAGGAGGTTAAACTTTTCTGTGATTGAGTTCCTCTCCCAGGAAGAACCAGAGGCGACTCCAAGGGCTGCAACGCTCAACCTGCAACAACTGGTCACCTGTTACATCGCACGCACCAGGTACTTTTCGAATGTCAGGCACTTTTAAACTAAGAATGACAAATGTCTTAACTCTTTCCTTTGTGTTTTGGTTCTTTAATTGTTCTAATTCAAATTCATGGGTTAGGGTTAGATATAGCCTGTTTCCTTTCTTTTACTGTTCTTCTCCTTGCATTCATGAGTAATAATCCTTAGGTCACCATCGTTCCCTTCCTTCCATATGTCCACCGACAGATCTTCCCCTCGTCCGCAGATCTGAGACTCTCATTTTCGATGGAGATCGTTGTTACCTGAATCCTCTGCCTGCTCCTCGTCGATGCGCAGCAGCAGCTCCTCTCACAAGCTCTGATCCCCTTCAGAAGCCTATAATTCATCGTCGGAATAATGAATTAATAGGAAAGAAATTATGTAATGGCAAAACTAACATAAATATGTCAATATATGCAGCATACCTTCGAATTCCATCGATTTGCCTGCAATTTCGACCAAATCTGATAAAAGAAAGAAGAAAGAATCACCCGTAGCTTTGCTTTGTGTTGTTCATATTTCTTTGTTTCGTTTCTTCCTTGGGTTCGAAGTGATTTTGGTTACTTGTATGAATTATTTAAACCCTAAATTCGCCAGGCCCTTGTGCTGTAATTTCACATTAATTTCACACAAAATAAAGCAGAGCAGGTTCCTCTGCGTCCTCCTCGTCGATCCGCAGCAGCAGCTCTGAGACTTTTAAACAACTTTCCTTTGTGTTTTGGTTATTTAATCTCCGGTTATTATAATTCATCTCCGGTTGGATATAGCCTATTGGATCTTTTCATCTCCGGTGAGCAAGTTCCTTGGACTCGTGCTCTAATTCTTCAGGCTACGTGGTAATACAATGTGGCCTGGCCTGGAAGAGCTGCATTGAGCGTATGCCTGTACATGTACCTGTACCTACTACTATAGGGTGGCCTTGGCCTTTCTTTATAGCATTTGTTACAACTGTGAAGAGATCTAATCTTTTTTGCCAATTCTGACTCTCTTGCTAATTCTAGCTCTAAAGGCCAGCGTACCATGAATTCCATGGAGTTAAAAGATCGAATTGCCTTTCCAGAATGAAATCATGAAACTATGAATGTTTTGGGAAGTTTTATTTCAACTATTCAAAGTAGTCCATACAATGGAAGCATGGCGGAATGAGATATTTCTCATCCACATGTCTCTGCCATGGAAACTATAGCCAGCTCCTAACCCAAATCTCTTCAACAACCAAAAATAATGCTGAAAATTCTGAGAATTATATGATTGCGGATCGTATTTACCCTAAATTGATTAGGCCATAAGCATTTCTTCTAACGACTGGGAATCTAGGATTTCCGACCATAGTGTTGTATGGATTTGCTGTAGTTTGAAGACATGCCGATGATGTTGCTACCACATAGAGTTTAGATTAGAGATCATTTGATTTTAGATTTTTCCTTTTCCATCCTTAAAAAAATAAAATGAAATGAAATGGTTTGCTAACGAAGCCCTTCACGATATCGTCAATCTTCACGCATAAGCCTAGGAGAGATGCTCAAATCTTACTACAGATCACACGCCTATTGATCACAACTTATTCAACATGAATTAGATAAATGTGGAGGACTTCGTCGTTGTAGATTTATATGTGGAAGCAGGGCATGGAGGAAGGTCCATGTCTGAGTCAGAGGGTAGGGTGGACCCATGGTTGAATGTTATCGCAGATCCAGATCCCTGAAAGGAACTGGAACTATTGATTTGATTTTGAGTAGTAGGGTTCGCTAATGTTGAAACTAGATCTGAAGTTGCTTTTGAAATCTTTGCAAATTGCGAAGAATAAAATCTAAAGACGACCAGAGCTAAATTGCAAATTAGCTCAGAATACAATGTGGCCTGGCCTGGAAGAGCTGCGTTGAGCCTGAACCTGTGCCTGTGCCTACTACTATAGTGTGGCCTTTTTCCTTATAGAATTTGTTACAAGACTGTGAAGAGATCTAATCTATTTTGCCAATTCTGGCTCTAAAAACCAGCGTACCTTTGCCAATGTCCGCTGTTCGAATTCCATGGAATTTAAAGATCGAATTGCCTTTCCTCACATTCTCGGTTGCCTTCCACTTGAAGCCGACCTTGCCTTGCCTTTCCTTTCCTTTCCTGAGAGAGGTCGTCATGGAAGCTGGGTGGTTGTGACATCCTAATCTATGTGGTTCAGGTTTCCATATTTGTAATTTTGATGATGTGGCGGATTTTTTTTTTGCGATTTGGTGATCCCTTCAAACCATTTCGTTGCGTTTGATATTTGTATTTTTTTATTTTAAAAAATAGGTTCGGTATTTTCTTTTATAAACAGGTTTATGATTCATTGCATTGCATTGCAACACATAAATTATATTGATGTATAATTTTTGAAGTATTTTATTCCACAGATTATATTGCTATGTAATTTTTGAAGTATTGATGTATAATTTTTGAACTATTTTATTACACAGATTATATTGAACACATAAATTATATTGATGTATAATTTTTGAAGTATTTTATTCACAGATTATGTTGCTATGTAATTTTTGAAGCATTATGTGTAATTTTTGATGTATTCTATTACATAGATTATATTGAACACATAAATTATATTGATATATAATTTTTGAAGTATTTTATTCCACAGATTATATTGCTGTGTAATTTTGAAGTACTGATGTATAATTTTTTAAGTATTCTATTACACAGATTATATTGCTTATATTTTTGAAGTATTTTATTACATTGCAATATATGGGATGTATAATTTTTGAAATATTTTATTACACATGGATTATATTGCTGTATAATTGGGGTCAGCATTGGGCTTCAGCTTTATATTCTCTTAGGCATTCCTGGACTGCTTGTGTTGCTGCAAAGCAACCTTAGGAATGAATTTGATGGAAATGTTTGTTTCTAACCCTGCTTCATTTCGGAAGATTATTTTTCCTTCTTCAAGGCAAAGGGTGCAAAGGTGTGGGAAAATAATATGGTCGCTTGAGACTTATAAATAAGGTAATGGTCATTATCATTGTTTTAAAACATATATATTGATGTGTAATTTTTAGTAATGTTAATAAAATAAAAATATAGGTAATGATAGTTAATTTGGTTTTTTTTTAATTTAAAATAATATTTTTATAACTATGTGTCTTCAATTTGATTTGTTAGATATCAAGCGTAACATAGACATAAAGTGGATTGTCTTGGTATGCAATTTTTAAGAATGTTAACAAATAGAGCTAAAGGTCAATGATCTTTATCTTTTTCATGTTTTTAATTAAAGTAATTTAAATAAGTGTGTGTCTTATATTTGTTTTGGTTTGTTATCTTTTCAGGTGTAAGCAATTTTTGAACATTGATTCAATGTTGTTTAGAACAATTTGAAGTGATATAGGATGGACTTGTATAGTTTAATATTTTTGAGAAGTTTGTAAAGAGAGACTTACAAACATATTATTCTTAATAAAAATGTATACTTTTGGGGGATGGGATTAAACCCATCCAAATGCTCTAGATGGTAGGGTGCCCCATCATCTTTAGAGTAGTCTCTTATAGTGTTATGTAGTATGTGTGTTTTTCACTTACATTTTCCACTAATTGTCTCCACACAAAGGAATTTTATAATTTCTCCAGCATATAGTTTATTTTCCACCTAATGTTTTCACACAAACTAATTTTATAATTTATCCAACACAAATAAACTTCATTTTCCACTTAATGTTTTCACACAGGATAATTTCATGCACACAAACCAATTTTGTAATTTCTCCAACACAAATAAACTTCATTTTCCACTTAACGCAACTCTTTATTTATTAAATGACATGATGTTTTTTGTATGTCTTTATGTTTGTGTTTGAGATCTTTATACATGTATTTTGTATGCAACTCTATGTGTTCGTATTTGTGTTTGTGGATCTTTCTACATGATTTTCGTATGCAAATTCTATGTGTTTGTAACTCTGCGTCTTAGATGAGATGATTTTTAGGTTTGCTAGATGAAATAACATTTTTTGGTATGCAACTCTATGTGTTTTTTTATATGAAATGGGTTTAATGTTTGTTGGATGAAATTATGTTTGTGGTATGCAACTTTGTGTTTGTTAGATGAGATGATTTCTATGTTTGTGTTTCAGATATTTGCACATGTATTTTGTATATGATTCTATGTGTTTGTATGGGTTTGTTGATATTTCTACATGATTTTTGTATGCAACTATGTGTTTGTATTTGCGTTTATGGATCTCTCAACATAATTTTTATATGCAACTATGTGTTTGTATTTGTAAATCTATCTACATGATTTTTGTTTGAACTTTAGGTATGTTTATTTCACGTTTATTTAAAAAAAAAATTGTGTTTATTATAAGGTAAATTTTTTATAACTTATGATTATATGTATGTTTATTGGTAGTATAATAATAATATACACTAAATAATTTCACATTTTTTTTTAATTGTCTAAATTTTTATTTTATTAATGTTGTTTTAATTTTTATCTTTTAATTTTTTATTTGTTGTTTTATTTTATTTACCATTTATTTTTAATATTAAAATTTATGAACAATGACACATAACATCTTATTTAACTTTTAATAAATTAAATAACATCCTAATTTTATTAAACAAAATAAATAACATTAATTTAATAAATACCTAAACTAAATATTAACAAAAAGTAAACAACTCATTTATTGATATAACAACAACAAAGCATAATAATCCAATAGTTTATTTAAGATTTAATAAAATAAATAACATTGTAACTATAATAAAATCAACTTAATAAATATTTTAAAAAAAATTAAACAACCCGCTTTGTTGGTATAACAATAGCAAAGCATAGATTCGCTTTGTTGTAATAATAACAAAGCATAGATTAGCTTTGTTGTAACAGCAACAAAGCAACAGTTTTTGAGGCCATTTGAGCTTTCCCCTTCACGTGGTTGGTCTTGTCAGTAGAGATTCTAAAATCTAAAGCTAAGAAAAGCTCTTAAATAATAAAATATTATAAAGTATTTTTAAATATCTTAAAAGTCAAAATATTTTAGAAAAGAATTTATTATAATATAAATTTATATTTATAAAATGATTATGAGAAAAAAAAAAATTTACTACATTATAATTAAAAGATAATATTTACTAAATTTGAAATAATTATAATGAAAAAAATAAAATAAATATAAATATTTGTAAAAATCAAATAATATAATTCCAATAATATAATTAATATTAAAATTTAATAATTAATAATAAAATCATAAAATAAAAATATTTTTTTCAAAATAGAGTAATAAATAATAAAATAAAAAATAATATAAAAAAATTTCAAATAAAATTTTAATAATATAATTAACTTAAAAATATTTAATTAATAATATAATTTCAATAATATAATTAACTTAAAATTTATAATAAAATTACAATATTTATTTATAAAATAAAAATAATATTTGTTAAATAATAAAACTATAAATACTTATAATTAATAATATAATTTTAATAATATAATTAACTTAAAATTATTTAAAATAATGTAATCAAATTTGAAATTATTTTAGAGATGAATTTTATGCTTGTTAGTTGATATAACTCCACATTTTAGTGATAATTATAATGAAAAAATAAATAAATATTTATAAAAAACAAACAATATAATTAATATAAAAATTTATTAATTAATAATAAAATCATAAAATATTAAATAGTATAAAAATATTTTTTATAAAAAATATATAAAATAGTATAAAAAATTTAACAATAAAATCTATAATTTTAATAATATAATTAACTTAAAAAACTTTAATTAATAATATAATTAACTTAAAATCTTATTATAAGGTTTATTTATAAAATAAAAATAATATTTGTGGTAAATAATAAAACTATAAATACTTATAATTAATAATATAATTTTAATAATATAATTAACTTAAAATAACTGCGATAAATAATAAAACTATAACATTTATTTTAAGTAATAAGTTTGCAATATTTAAACATAAGTAAGCTTGTAATATGATTAAATTTTATTTCTTTAAAATATTTTGTATAATCAAATTTGAAATTATTTAAAATAGTGCAGACTTTAGCTAGTCCAGTCCAATAGGGCTCTTACTATAGTGACTACCAGGGCTTTAACTCTAAGGCTTTATGAGGTTCAAAGAAAGAATGGTAACTTTTATGTATGAGGCTAGTCACCTAGTGCTTAATACTACAGCAAGGAGAACTAAAGCAAGTGTGTCTATTGCCAACTAGTTTCTGCGGCAATGCATGCTTGAACTAGTCTCACTACGGCTTCCTACAGCTACGACAATTTGAGATGTTGCATGTATACTTGGATCTTTTTGTAGTTTATTTACGAACTTGGAGATGAGTTAAAATCCTCTTGATATGCGAGGATCATGTTAGAGTAGTAGAAAAGGTGATATAAGTGGGCAGAGGGCGGCTGGCTGGCTCGTCTCGCTACTCCTCAGAGTCTATTCTTATACCCTAAAGGGTACCCTTATGTAGTAGGGACTTTTTATAGATGAATTTTATGCTTATTAGTTGATATATAACTCAACATTTTGGTGATAATTATGATGAAAAAACAAAATGAATATAAATATTTGTAAAAAACAAAGATAATATAATTAATATCAAAATTTAATAATTAATAATAAAATCATGAAATATAAAATAGTGTAAAAATATTTTTTTAATTTAATGATTAATAAAATAGTATAAAAAAATTCAACAATAAAATCTCGATGATATAATTAACTTAAAATTTGTAATAAAACTACAAAGTTTATTTATAAATTAAAAATAATATAAACTAATATACTTAACCTAAATGATTTGTAATTAATAATAAAATTAAATGATTTGTAATTAATAATAAAACTATAAATATTTTATTGTGATTAATAATAAAATTTTAATACTTGTATATTGTTTATTATTTATATGGTTTATAGTTATATTATATTTATAATTAATATAATGTTAATATAGTAAGCTTGCAATATTAAGATTTTATGTATAATCAAATTTTATACCTTTCTTTAAAATATTTTGTGTAATCAAATTTGAAATTATTTAAAATATTTTATGTATAATCAAATTCAACTCTATATTTAAAATTATTTTAGACATGAATTTTATGTTTGTTAGATAATATGTAATTCCACATCTTAGGACTCTATAATTTTTGTTTAGATTTTTAATAATAAAACTATAAATACTTTATTGTGATTAATAATATAATTTTAATAATATAATTTACTTAAAATACTTGTATATTGTTTATTGTTTATATGGTTTATAGTTATATTATATTTATAATTAATATAACGCTAATATAATAAGCTTGCAATATTAAGATTTTATGTATAATCAAATTTTATGTTTCTTTAAAATATTTTGTGTAATCAAATTTGAAATTATTTAAAATATTTTATGTATAATCAAATTTAACTTTATATTTAAAATTATTTTAGACATTAATTTTATGTTTGTTAGATAATGTGTAACTCCACATTTTAGGACTCGATAAATTTTGTTTAGATTTTTAATAATAAAACTATAACTACTTTATTGTGATTAATAATAAAATTTTAATAATATAATTTACTTAAAATACTTGTATATTGTTTATTGTTTATTGTTTATATGGTTTATAGTTATATTATATTTATAATTAATATAAAGTTAATATAGTAAGCTTGCAATATTAAGATTTTATTTATAATCAAATTTTATGTTTCTTTAAAATATTTTGTGTAATCAAATTTGAAATTATTTAAAATATTTTATGTATAATCAAATTTAACTCCATATTTAAAATTATTTTAGACATGAATTTTATGTTTGTTAGATAATATGTAACTCCACATTTTAGGAGTCTATAATTTTTGTTTAGATTTTAAAAAATGTTTGATATATAACTCTTTGTTTGTGTTTGTGAATTATTATTCTAAATTTATGAGTCACTTCAACTTACAAAAATACATACAAATTCAAATCTATATTATTTTTAATATATTCTAAAAATAATATGTTAATATTTTAATACATTTTATTACTTATAAGATATAGAGTTTTAAACAAAAAAGAATTAAGAGGGAGTGTACATCTATATTGTTTTTTAAATATTGTTTACTTCAAGTTTATCTCCAAAACTATATTTTATTCAATAATTAAAATACATCTCATTAAAATGCAAATCAACCATGTTTGTTATATCCAATATTATAGCTTTATGAAATTCATAGAAAATTGAACATATATCATTTTAATTTCAAGATTGAAGAAGATTGAACATATACCATTTAGTCCAGATTATAGCTTTATGAAATTCATAGAAAATTGAACATATACCATTTTAATTTCAAGATTGAAGAAGATTGAACATGTGCCATTTTAATTTCAAGATTGAAAAGTGAGAAAGTACAATAATAACTAGAAATAATTATTGTCAACCATAGACAACCTTGTGAGGGGAGGCAGGAGGGGGAGGGGTGCTCTTTGGTCTCGATGGAAATTTGAATTTCACATACTTGTGGAATTTGGGAATTGAATCTAATAATATGGCGGAAGCATTGGCCCTTTGGCAAGGCTTAAATCAAGCTCTTCTCCATGGCATTCAGGTTCTATCGGTTGTGGGGGACTCTAGGTTGATTATCCATCTCCTCAACTCTCGGACGTTTCCTTCCTCTAATCGCCTTCGTCAAATGCTTCGAAGAATCTCTTTCCTCATTTCCCTTTTCCGATCTATAGATTTCTTTCATGTCTTGAGACTGAATAACGGACAGGAAGACAAAGCAGCAAATGAAGCAATACCCTTGGGCAAGGGGGCCCTCAAACTTAATGATGTGCTTAGTTCGTTTCCTATCCCTTGAATTCTCGGGATTGAACTCGAGGATGGTTTGGCTGGAAATATGGGAAATGGGCCCCAGGCCAAGTGTCATATGTTCCTGCTGTCCGATGGTGGCCTCTCCCGCTGGTGGCGAGGTGCACTAAGACACGCTCCTCTATATCGCGCCCTCCATCATTAGCAATGATAATTCTTTACTCGCTCGACCAGCTCTTCCTCAGATGATGTCCTCTCCGCCTTTGCTGATGATGGAGCGTACCACCTTGTGTACTACGGAGTAGGTGGGATTATGCAGCAAGATTCTCCAAAATCTAACGGACTCGCTTAAGGATTTATTATGCACTTATAGCATTTCATGTGGGCGAGTGGACCTTCCCCTCTCTGTTCAGACTAATATGGGTCTCTCGGCTGACAAAAGTTATTGGTTCGTTGGAAACTCGCTTTGTTATGATGATCTTCAGATCCCTGATCTTCAAGAGGTTTCTTCTTTTGGCATTATGATCAGTTATTCAATGCAAAGTACGGGCCTGGTAATTGGCGCCCCTCGAATGTTGATGAAACGCCCTTTAGCATGCTCCAAATTCTGGGTAATTATGTTCCTTCTTTTTCATGCGAATGCTATCGGGCCTTTTAGTTGTTTTCTTCTTCGACCCGTTGCAAGAATTAGGGCTCTCGTCGGTCTGAAGGTGGTGACTCACTCTGCCGGGTGGCGAAGCTGTTCGCTCTTATGTGTGGTCTACTTGGCTTACAGCCTATTAAACCTAGATGGTATGGCGAACTCATACTACTCTGCATCCTCCTCTCCAGACCCTTTGGTGGAATTGGAAGCTGAAGTAAGGGTTCCATTATTACAAAAAAAACATAATTGCACATTATTACTAACAAAACATACTCATAATTATAGAATTTTTAATAACACCATTCTATTATTACTAAGAAAACATAATTATAATTATAGAATTTTTAAGTACGATGTTAGTTTATAATGATAATTAAAAGTATCAATATTTAATAACATCATTCCATTACTACAAGAAAACATAATTATAAATATAGAATTTTTAAGTATGATGTCCAAAGGACAATTTATCATTTTTGAATAATGATATATATATATATATATAACAAAATTTAAATAATTAAAATACATTTCCATCAAAATGCAAATCAATCATGTATGTTATATACAAATATAGCTTTATGAAATTCTAGAAAATTGAATATATACCATTTTAAATTCAAGATTGGAAAGTGAGAAAGTATATTAATATCTAGAAATAATTATTTTCAACAATATCAAACCTTGTGAATATGGCAAAAATACTAATAATGCAAAAATACAAAAATACTTTGAATTTTAAAAATATGGTTTCATTATTAATAATTTATTAACAACATTTATATAGTAAACAATATCAAACTGTCAAATACAAAATGGTTCCACTTTTAATAATCTATTAAAACCATGTCATTAACTGTGTCATTATGACCCAAAAATTCCAATAATGGCAATAAAAACAAAAACAACTTGAGTTTTTTAAATTTTAAAAACATGGATCCACTTTTAATAATCTATTAACATTTATATACTTTAAATGAAAAGTTAAATCAACTATTTCCGAGTGTGATGAAAACATATCTTTTGAATGTTCTGCTAATATCCTTTAAACTATTAGTTAATTGAATGAGATCTTTATCATGGATAGTTGCAGATACTTTCGTCCAATTTATGCTAATATCCTTTAAACTATTGGTTAATTGAATAATAGTTGTAGATACTTTCGTCCAATTTATGCTAATATCCTTTAAACTATTGTCTAATTGAATGAGATCTTTATCAGGGATAGTTGTAGATACTTTCATCCAATTTATAACTAAGGGTAAACCTCCAAATACCTACATCTCACTAATCTTGCTTAACAATCCTTGATCTTTGAAAAGTCTTTTGAAGTAAATGAAAAAGAGCTTGCAATTCAACCTAGTTATTTGATCCTGCTCCAAAATCCCCTTTACCATAAAAATAGTGATCATCTGCCAAGAAAATTGCACATAAATATAGTTTAAATTGTTTATGATAATAATTAACAACATCAACATTTAATAACACCATTCCATTATTACCAAAAAAAACATAATTGCACATAATTATAGTTCAAATAGTTTATAATGATAACTAAAAGTATCAACATTTAATAACACCATTCCATTATTACTAAGAAAACATAATTATAATTATATTATAATTATAGAATTTTTAAATACGATGTCCAAAGGTCAATTCATCTTCTTTGAATAATAGCATTTCATCATTTGAATAATCTCAAACAAAAAACAGTAAATAATTTAAGATAACAGACTTCAAATAATTTAAGAAACATGTACACCTTACAATTTTCAGATTTAAAATGGGATATATATATATATATAATAGACTTTAAATAATTTGAGAAAAGAGACTTCAAATAATTTGAGAAACATGTACACCTTACAATTTTCAATAGGATTTAGAATGGGATATATATATACTAGCAACAACCACATTAAATTAATTAATGTGTCTGAATACGTCGATAGGTGTAAATTTAGGCACATACCATAGGGAAAAACATTAATATAGTATGTGCTTAAATTTACGCCTATCGGCGTATTCAGACACATTAATTAATTGAATGTGGTTGTTGCTAGTAACGCGTGGGCATGTAGACATATCTTCAAAGTATTAGTAGCAATAATATTATTTAAATAATTGTAATAAGATTATACTTAATTAAACAAAAATATCTCTTAATAAAATAATCTTAATGAAGTGATTTGATTAATTAACAATGTAAAAATTAATTATTAATAATATATTTCAATTATGATACATTACATTTTAATTAATTAATTACATTATGAATAATTACATTAAAGATATGTTCTTTAATTAAATTACTATATTCAAAGTAATAATGAAATATTATTAATAATTCAAAATAATATTATATATCATTTAACACCTAGGGTTATATCATAATGTCTACGGGACATGAATATTATAGGGAAAAAATTGAATATATCATAATGTTTATAATATGAATATTAAATATTAGAGGAAAAAAATTCTAGATTATGATAAGTGCAAATATAGGCATTTGATTAATTTTCTTGATTCATGGTTAATATTTGACTTAATGAAGACTATGGTTGTACATAGAGGAATGTCACAATTGAACATAAGTATTGATAAATGTCGTAATATCAAAACATTGTTTGTGTACACAAATGAATTTTTTTCGCTTTTCAAAAGTAAAAGTCTTAACGTGACATAAAAATACATCATTTTGGCCACACTTAACCATGGTTGACTTTAGCGAACCACGTGGCCATAGTTGATAATGCAACAAGAAATTTTCTAAACATCCAAAGACACAATGTGTCACATCTGGGGCATTATCACAATGTGACATAACCCTTGACAAATATCACAATGTGACATAACCCTTGATGAATGTCGCTAATGTAACATAACCTATGATAAACGTCACAATGCGACATAACACTTATTAAATGCCCATTATCACATTATTAATGTGTCACATCTTGGGCATTATCACAATGTGACATAACCCTTGACAAATATCACAATGTTACATAACCCTTCATGAATGTCACTAATGTAACATAACCTATGATAAACCTCACAATGCGACATAACGCTTATTAAATGCCCACTATCACATTATTAATGTGTCACATCTTTGGTTGCGTTGACATATACCAACCACACACTGTAACAAACCATGGCTTAACATCATAATGTGATATAACCCTTGATAACGTCGCAGTGAAATGTAAACCTTGATAAACATCACAATGCGACATAGCATTCTACATTACTATGTAGAATGTGAATGGTTTAAACCATTTCTTTTGTCAAACGACTATATATATATATCAAGAAAATTCTTAAAGAATTTTTCTAAACATCCAAAGACACATTATTAATTTTTGACATCTTGGGCATTATCACAATGTGACATAGCTCTTGAAAAATATCACAATGTGACATAACCCTTCATGAATGTTGGTAATGTAACATAACCTGTGATAAACGTCACAATGCGACATAACGCTTATTAAACACCCAATATCACATTATTAATGTGTCACATCTTTGGTTGTGGTTACATATAACAACCAAACACTGTAACAAACCATGGCTTAATGTTGTAATGTAATATAACTGTTGATAACATCGCGTAGTGAAACGTAAACCTTGATAAACATCACAATGCGACATAGCATTCTACATAACTATGTAGAATGTGGATGGTTTAAACCATTTCTTTTTCCAAACGACTATATATATATATATATATATATATATATATATATTCTTACAACATGATGGCGAATAATGTGACACAAGCATTGGGGAATGATGAATTTCAATATCCATGAATCAATGTTTCAATCGTTGCAATGAACATGTCCAAATGCAACAAAACCATTAAGGAATGCACTATTGAGGAATGTCACAATCCAACATAAGTATTGATAAATGTCGTTATATCAAAACATTGTTTGTGTACACACATGAATTTTCTTCGCTTTTGAAAAGTAAAAGTCTTAACATGATAGAAAAATACATCATTTTGGCCATACTTAACCATGGTTAACTTTGGTGAACCACGTGGCCATAGTTGATAATGCTACAAGACTTTAAACCATTTCTATGTAGAATGTGGATGGTTTAAACCATTTCTTTTGTCAAATGACTATATATATAAACAATTCTTAAAGAAATTTTCTAAACATCCAAAGACACATTATTAATGTGTGATATCTCAGGCATTATCACAATGTCGCATATCCCTTGAAAAATATCACAATGTGACATAATCCTTCATGAATGTAGGTTTAATGTAACATAACCTGTGATAAACATCACAATGCAACATAACGCTTATTAAACGCCTAATATCACATTATTAATGTGTCACATCTTTGGTTATGGTTACATATATCAACCAAATGCTGTAACAAACCATGGCTTAACGTCATAATGTGATATAACCATTGATAACGTTGCAGTGAAACATAAACCTTGATAAACATTACAATGCGACATAACATTCTAAATTACTATGTAGAATGTGGATGGTTTAAACCATTTATTTTGTCAAACGACTATATATATATCATGGAAATTCTTACAACATGATGGCGAATAATTTGACACAAGCATTGAGGAATGATGAATTTCAATATCCATGAATCAATGTTTCGATCGTTGCGATGAGTGTCCCAATGCAACAAAACCATTAAGGAATGCACTATTGAGGAATGTCGCAATCCAACATAAGTATTGATAAATGTTGTAATATCAAAACATTTTTTGTGTACACAGATGAATTTTTTTCGCTTTTCAAAAGTAAAAGTCTTAACTTGAAAGAAAAATACATCATTTTGGCCATACTTAACTATAGTTGACTTTGGTGAACCACGTGGCCATAGTTGATAATGCTACAAGAAATTTTCTAAACATCCAAATACATATTATTAATGTGTCACATCTGGGGAATTATCACAATGTGACATAACCCTTGACAAATATCACATTGTGACATAACCCTTGATGAATGCCGCTAATGTAACATAACCTGTGATAAACATCACAATGTGACATAACATTCTACATTACTATGTAGAATGTGGATGGTTTAAACCATTTATTTTGTCAAATGACTATATATATATAATATTCTCACAACATGATGGCGAATAATGTGAGACAAGCATTGAGGAAAGATGAATTTCAATATCCATGAATAAATGTTTCGATCATTGTGTTGAATGTGGATGGTTTAAAACATTTATTTTTCCAAACGACTATATATATATATATAAAGAAAATTATTAAGGAAATTTTCTAAACATCCAAAGACACATTATTAATGTGTCACATCTTGGGCATTATGGCAATGTGACATAACCCTTGACAAATATCACAATGTGACATAACCCTTACCAAATATCACAATGTGACACAACCCTTGATGAATGTCGCCAATGTAAGATAGCCTGTGATAAACGTCACAATGCGACATAACGCTTATTAAACGCCCACTATCACATTATTAATGTGTCACATATTTGGTTGTGTTGAAATATACCAACCAAACACTGTAACAATGGCTTAACGTCGTAATGTGATATAACCCTTGATAGCATCGCAATGAAACATAAACCTTGATAAACATGACAATGCGACATAACATTCTACAATACTATGTAGAATGTGGATGGTTTAAACCATTTATTTTGTCAAACAAAGTTATATATATATATATATATATATCAAGAAAATTCTTATAACATGATGGCAAATAATGTGAGACAAGCATTGAGGAATGTTGAATTTCAATATCCATGAATAAATGTTTTGATCGTTGCGATAAATGTCCCAATGCAACAAAACCATTAATGAATGCACTATTGAGGAATGTCACAATCCAACATAACTATTGATAAATGTCGTAATATCAAAACATTGTTTGTGTACATAGATGATTTTTTTTCTTTTCAAGGTAATGTCTTAACGTGACAGAAAAATACATCCTTTTAGCCATACTTAACCATGGTTGACTTTGGTGAACCATGTGGCCATAGTTGATAATGCAACAAGAAATTTTCTAAACATCGAAAGACACATTATTACTGTGTCACATCTTGGGCATTATCGCAATGTGACATAACCCTTCGGGTGATTCCATGAAGATGGGTAACACTTTTTGGCCAAATTTGGCGATGAAAACCTGATTTTTTACTCGTGCTAGATAGAAGCCCTCAAAACGCATATATGCCATGTGAATTTTGACTTGCAGTAAAAAAACAAATTGTAGAATATTATGTTGGCTTCATAGTGATATTTTTTTAAAAATATTTCGATGTCATTTAATGTGTGAATTTTTGCATTTAATGAACTGTGTGACCTTAAAAATTTGAAGAAGCTAATAAGTGGTTCGTGTCCACGTAGAGTAATTCAATCTTGCATTAATAATTTTTAAAAAGTAAATATATGAGCATGATCTACATAAAATGAAATGTGATGTGCATATTTTTTTGTTAATTTTTTTCGCATTATACAATTATTTATTATTTTTCGAAAGTGACCACATTCGATTTCAGCATCGTTTTAAACACATCTTTGTCCACGTCAAGGAATTTTTTCTATTTTTTCAAAAATTGAAAAACCAAAGATACCCTTTTGAAGCAGACACGTTGATATGTGATGTGTGCATTTTTAAGAATTTTTTGGCTGTGTATTTTTAACTCTGCGGATTTTCCTTTGAGCTGCTTCGAAGTTGCAGTGTGGTTTTCTAAGTATAAGTTTTAGAAGTAAATAAAAAATAAATTTCATATGAATGCCAAAATGCTTGTATGATACCTCAATGGATAGAAGATTCGTTGGTGAATTTATCGGTATCAACTCCGCTCAGTTATGTGCTAGGAATAGCAGGGTTTACACCTCTGCAAGGCACAAGAAATTTTTCATTTGTTTGAATGTGGGCTAAGTCTGTTTTCTTAAGCCCTCGACTGAGGTATAAACCTCGACCGAGGTATTTAAATACCTCGGTCGAGGTATTAACCAACCCTCGACCGAGGGTTTTTTAAGACCTCGACCGGGGGTTTGTTAAACCCCTGGTCGAGGGTTTGTTAAGACCTCTGTCGAGGTATTAGCTCGGTCGAGGTCCTAGTCAATCTTAAGGGTTATAAAAATGGGTCTTGGAGTAGTAGGAGTATTAGATATGATTGATCAAATGGGTCTCGGAGTCAATTGTGTGATATGAATTTGAAAACAATCATTTTTATCTTAATCGTCATGTTCTATTCCTCCCTAGGTTTTGGGCTTTAAATATCTGGCCCGAGGATCTATATCATAGGTAGATCATAGTACTGAGAATCCAGTTCGAGTGGACACAACTCGCCTAAGTTCATCTCATCAACTGAATTGCATGCATCATTGCTCTCCTTGGTTTAATGAAAAAAGAATACTATATTTAAATCCCAAAACCCAGGGAGGAATAGAACATGACGATTAAGATAAAAATTAGTGTTAAATTCAGAGTCATATCACATAATTGTAGTTTTTTTTAAATTAAAAATTATATGCGAAGGAGCAAAGTATTTTTAGTACCTTTAGAGAGATGAAAATGTGAGCATGAAAAAAAAATATGACCTCATTTCCTTTGGTTATATCAATGTCCATTGTTTACTCTTCCAATTTCTTTTTCTATGATCATTGATGTGCCTCAAGGAGTCAACCATAAACAACTCAACATAGAAAACATGGCATAAAAATAGAAATAGTTTGGCATAAAAATAGTTTGGTATGTACCTCGACCTAGGTCCATACCTCGACCGAGTTAATACCTCGGTCGAGGTATTTATTAACCCTCAGTCGAGGTTTTAATACCACGACCGAGGGTTAATAAATACCTCGGCCGAGGGCTGAACAAAACCTCGGTCGAGGGCTTGATAAAACCTCGGTCAAGGTATTAATAGCTCGGTCGAGGGTTTATCAAGCCCTCGACCGAGGTGCGTTTTTTTGTTTTTGCCCAAATACGCTTGCCAAAAATTGTTACCCAGGTCCGCGGATTCACCCCTTCACAAATATCACAATGTGACATACCCCTTGATGAATGTCACTAATGGAACATAACCGGTGATAGACGTCACAATGCGACATAACGCTTATTAAATGCCCACTATCACATTATTAATGTATCACATCTTTGGTTGTGTTGACATATACTAACCAAACACTGTAACAAACCATGGATTAACATCATAATGTGATATAACCGTTGATAACTTCGCAGTGAAATGTAAACCTTGATAAACATCACTATGTAAAATGTGGATAGTTTAAACCATTTCTTTTGTCAAACGACTATATATATATATACACATAGAGAGAGAGAGAGAAATTTTCTAAACATCCAAAGACACATTATTAATGTGTCACATCTTGGGAATTATCAGAATGTGACATAACCCATGTGACATAACCCTTCATGAATGTCGCTAATGTAACGTAACATGTGATAAATGTCACAATGCAACATTATGCTTATTAAATTCCCACTATCACATTATTAATGTGTCACATCTTTGTCTATGTTGACATATACCAACCAAACAGTGTAACAAACCATGGCTTAACGTCGCAATGTGATATAACCCTTGATAACATCGCAGCGAAATGTAAACCTTGATAAACATCACAATGCAATATAACATTCTACATCACTATGTAGAATGTGGATCGTTTAAACCATTTCTTTTGTCAAACGACTATATATATATATATATATAGAGAGAGAGAGAGAGAGAGAAAGAGAGAGAGAGAGAGAGATCATTTTTAAAGAATTTTCTAAACATCCAAAGACACCTTATTAATGTGTCACATCTTGGGCATTATCGCAATGTGACATAGCCCTTGATGAATGTCACTAATGTAACATAACATGTGATAAACATCACAATGCAACATAATTCTTATTAAACGCCTACTACCACATTATTAATGTGTCACATCTTTGGTTGTGTTGACCTATACCAACCAAATAGTGTAACAAACCATGGCTTAACGTCGTAATGTGATGTAACCCTTGATAACGTTGTAGTGAAACGTAAACCTTGATAAACATCACAATGCAAATCACTATGTAGAATGTGGATGGTTTAAACCATTTCTTTTGTCAAACGACTATATATATAAATTCTCACAACATGATGGCAAATAATGTTAGTAGATAATTATATATATATGTTTAAATGCAGCATAAACATAACATAATCTAGTGACACATTAACATAATATAAATCATGTTTGAACTTTAATATTAGGTGAATGACACATTAACAAAATGTAAATCATGTTTATCTTTTAATATGAAGTGAATGACATATTAACATAATGTTAATCATGTTCATGCTTTAATATTGTTCTCTATTGAAGGGGATATTTCCACAAAGTTACTTGGAGCCTTTATTAAAATCTTAGAATGGAAAAATAAATGGGTGTTTCCTCAATATGTTTTATAAATATAAAGCTCTATATTAACAAAATGTATGGAATAAGATAAAATTCCAACCCCCTTTGGCTACTCCAGCACTATTTTATAGAACTTCAAAAGTAAATGTCAAAATGCTAAAAATCCATTGAGCTTAAGTTAGTTTAGAAAAATACAAATTAATCTTACATATAATTTAAAAAATAAAATACAACTTGCTTTTGTGCCTACTATAGTAATAAATAAGTATTCCAAGATGAGAAAATTTGGGAAAATTAACTTGAACATGATCTGTCTGTGTTGTTTTCTTGATATTCTTTCAATTAAATAAAAAATATTGGAAATTACAATGAATTTTACTCATAATGTTGTCTTCCAAATTAATTTTAATATATAATTTAAAAAGGCAAATACAACTTGCTTTCCTCCCTACTATAGTAATAAGTAAGTATTCCATGATGAGAAAATTTTGGAAAATTAACTTGAACTATTGTAACTGGAAATATTTTTTAAGATTAAACAAATAAGGCTTTCTTCCATGTGAAATGTGAAATGTGAAATGTGAAATTTTAGTTAAAATATAAAAATTAAAATATGGTATTTTTGTTTCCAAATTCCAAAAGTTTTACATTATTACGATATTATCTAACACTATGTTGTAAGTATGCCACGATGAGAAAAATTTGGATAATTAACTTGAACTATTGTAACTGGAAATATTTTTAAGATTAAACAAATAAGACTTTCTTCGATGTGAAATGTGAAATTTTAGTTAAAATATAAAAATTAAAATATGGTATTTATGTTTCCAAATTCCAAAAGTTTTACATTATTACTATATTATCTAACACTATGTTGTAAATAGTGTAGAAGTTTTCTGGTGAAGAGAACTTATCTCTACATTTGCATTTTTCAATTCATATTCAAAAGGTAAAATTAATTATAAAACAAAACATTCAGTTAAAAAATATATAAAAAAAACTTCAATTAAAGTATTGGGAAACTGAATCACTCACTAAATACATGATTAAAAAATAAAAAATAAAAACACGGTAATATATTTGGTAATATTATAAGAGAAGTTCCCCCTGAAGCACTCTAGCGGAGGCCTTTACATGTAAGTTGTTTACATTCTTTCCAGAAATTCCAAGAACTCCTCCAAAGAGTCCCAACAATATTCTAAAGTAAGCAATATTTTATTTGTTTACTTTAAATAATTAATAAAATAACTACACACTTTCAGAATTTATCTTATTCCTCCAAGTAAACATTATCGATATCTTATAGATTACAAATATATATATATATTTATCCTTGTTTATCTTCATCTTTCTTTGAGTTGCATTTTCCTCTTCATGAAATTTAATGTAGAACCCTGAATGGGAGAATCATAATTCTCTATGTATCCCATGAGCAATGTATCTGGCTTCTATTCTTTTGAGAATGCAAGTTTATCTAATCGTGTAATCCTAAATATCTGAAAATTTGTACTTCAGTTATCACATAGGGTAGTTGTATGCACTCAAATCTCAGGACTGTTCATTATATGTTTTTTCAATAATATACCATCCATCCAATTCTATAAGTAGTCACAAAAGTCATGTTCGTAGTCCATCCATCAGCGGTCTCCAATTTCAGTTGTGGTTATTCAGATTACAGAAGTAGAGTCATTGGATTTTTCTTAGCAGATCATTTCTACAACACAATAATATCACGTTCAGATATGATGCAATAACAGAGATAAGTAGTTGCATTATATTTGCAAGATGCAAGAAAAAGTTTGAATAACAAATAAATTCTAGCCATAAGAATAATGGCATAAAAATAGGATGTGTGTTTCATTCATGCCTTTTGAACTTTGAAAAAAAAATTAACCAAGGATGCCTTGAAAGGTTCAAACAGAGACCTACTTCAATTTCAGAAACTGGCAAAATTACATTTAAATTACAGGACTATTGGCTTTTCCACTTACAGAGATGTTATGAACCGAAGTATCCATCAACAAAGAATGTCAAATGATGATTACACAAAGCTTATGATCTCCTATTTTCTTTAAATGTATAAATTTGCAATGACAAATAAAGCCTGTAAATTCAGAAGTATAATGATGTTGGTAGTCTATGCCAGTTCAAAAAAGGCAATTCAAAACATCTAGCATTTATATTGCTAACGAAAATTAAGTGTTCAGTGTAAATGAGGATTTCGAAAAAATATCAAATAGAAATTTACACGCCGGTGAGCTATTTACATAAACATAACCAAAAACATAATTTTAGCAGCACCACCCATGTTAGCAGCACCACCAGTGATAATTTTTCACCAAATTTATGAACCAAAGTTTCCATCAATAGCTCATCAATAAAGAATGTCGAATGATGAGTGATACATAAAGCTTAATTTACAGTATGCACAGATTTACTGGCAACCTTCAAAAAGGCCCCTAAAGTAAGTCTGGTGTGCACATTTATTAGTTGCTGGAGCTACAAATGTTCCCAAAGGTATGTTGGCAGGGCTTAAAGAAGCAATAGAGCCAAAAGATTGTTTCGAATACTTTTTATGAACACTTTGCTGCTTATTTCCTTTTGCATTCAGGTGGAAGTCAACCATGAAGTGTGCGCATTCCCTGGAACAAGTAAAAAAATGGTTTTATGTCACACCCTAGGTAGTTAGATGTGCACAATAGCCAATTCTTAAAATGGATTCGAATACACAATTCAGATAGGATATGAATAGATTAGTGTCAAAACATAGCTAATCAATCCACCATGTTTATCTTTCGTAACCCTGCTGCAATTAGGTGATGATAGATTGGTAACACATTTGAGGAAGAATCATTCCAATAAACAAGATTTCTATGTATATATGCACGTAGGAGAAGAATATAACACATTTCAAGAAATCAAGTTATAAGTTAGAATCGTTTCAATCAAGAAGATCACCTGTACGTATGGTGAAAATATCGCCGCATTAGTTGGAGGCCAAATTGACGATTACTAATTACTTGGTCTAAGGAGTGTTACCTGCATTGATTCCAGTTATAACATAAGTGTGTTACATTTGCATGCATAGCTTTCTGAACATCAGGCCTATTAAGATACGCCCATACGTAGTCATCGATGCAAGGATCATATCCGGGAATTGCGGTTTCTGCCTTTTTAACATGCAAAATTATTATTCAAGTAAAATATGCACACAAAAATATGATACACCTCTTATCCTCCATATTATGATATTGAATTATCCTCAATCACAATTCAAAACATCCCATCTCGTTCAACCCAAATATTTGTTGTTATTGGTCAATGGAGTTTTCTGAATTTTGTAAAATTTGAATAAGCGAAGTCCGAAATTCTAGAAGTTTTCTCTTTGCATACCTTGGTCAATTTGGATGTACCACATAAGGGAGCATAGATGCTGTACGGATTGATATTTCCCATCTCGCAAAAGCTTGCATCTGCATTTGATTGGTTACAGCTAGAGATTAGACCCTCGTAAATTTGATCCGATATCAATGCATGTGTCCACGGGAACGTAATTACTCCAATAGCGTCTGTATCAGTATTCATTTTTCCATTCCCCACCTGCACAAATTTAATTACCATGCTTCAAAATGACTGTGATCTACTGTAATTTCATAAACTTAGAATTTAGCACGATGTCCACGGGAAGCCATATTTTGGCCAGAATATTCTTATATGGTATATCTTGAGCATAAATATAGTTTTGTTATGGTGTCTGAGGTCTGATGTAACAAAATTGATTTTATTTTTTCAATATCACAAAACATTTTGTGTTAACTCACCATTATTCCTTTGAGTTTAATGAATGGCGCCTGCGCCAACCTTTGGTTGTGTAAAATTGTTGCAGCCAACTTTGGAATGTAATTTCCCACAATCATGATTTTAGAATCATCATTAACAGCCTCGTAGAAATATCATTGTTTCTCTTTAAATCAAACAGGTATTGAATTTATTCAGAGTATACAAGTCTCTTTAATAAACAAAATATTTACCTAATTTTATTTGTTACATGACATTTTTGAATTACTTAGAATAAAAATCCTTGTTTTAAATTTCCATATGATAAATATTAATCTCATTGTACTGTATTCTATAATTTAAATACTACTAAGATATTACCAGCATAATTTAAATCGCGGAATTTATATTGTGGAAACCTGTTGAACCATTTCACTAGGAATCTGTACAAGTCTTTAGCTGGAAAAAGATTGGGTGCCTGTTTAGCCATATGTTTACTATTCTGAAATATGTTTCTGTAAAACCAAACTCTTCGCAGTTACCTATTTGTGTATCGCCACTATGGTCATAGTCCGTGGTCGTGTTTGAGTAAGAGAACCCAACGCCCGCGGGGGATTCCAGAAACAATATATTGGCCATTGTAGAAAGAATGTACAGTACTACATTAGATCTAAATTCATAATTTGGAATGAATTTTCAGCATATTATATATACATATATGTACGGGGAAAATCAATTAGCTTGCCTATGCTATGGTTACTATGCAATAGGCGCGAATTGAATCTCAAACTAAATGCATAAAATCTTTAACTTACCATAATTTGATTAAAGCTTAGAAACTATCCCATTAAAGCATTAAATCCTATCCAGCATGATGGCCGATTCATATAATTTTTTTAATATTTCCTATGCCTCCCAATCCATGCCCAACAAAAAGAGGCACGTGAATCCCTAAAATAAAAGTTATTCAATTACCAACGTTTTGTATATAACGAACACCGCCAAAGGGTGCAATACTAACCTCTGTTCCATGCGTAGAGATTGAAGTGCAGCGTTTTTCCATCTGGGTTTATGCGTAAAGGTCCTAGTTCCGCCATTTCTCCATACCCCAGTGACGAACATCCAAGCTTTGCGCGCCAAGCGATTTGCCAACAAATGGAAAACTGGACAATAGAATTAATATTGGAAGCAATAGAAAATCACAAATATTAAAATGAATTTACCGCCATTAAGCCAGAGAAAAACTGGGTGCTTTGAGGGATCTTTAACAGCCTCCGTGAAATAATAGAAAAGCGCTCTGCCTGCCTTGTTATCAACTATTACATATCTTGAGTATTTTTTAAATTTGATGTCTAATGGATGTTCGGGGAGACCTTGGGGAAGATAATCGGCTTCTTGCATGTAACCCTCCTCCTTTGAGTCTATCAATTATTTTGAATAATTCATAAAACCGGTGAGAGCATCATCAAATACCCATTTTGTTCTTATACCATTGTGCCACAAACGTAGTGCATCTCCTTCAGTAGTGCACTGATAAGAGGGACTTATTGCTGTGCCCAAAAGAACAAACAAAATGAAGAACTCAGGCGCCATTATTGTCCCCATCTTTGGCTTAACAGCGACAGAAACACTTACAAATGCAATACTATCTTCACTGCAATGGATTATCTATAGTTGCAGGCTGTGCAGGATAAACATGGGGCCGGCTAAAGTCCATGGTAGATTATCATGCAGGTTTCACTTTCACAAATTCGGCGGCTAACAGTCTCCTATGAACTCCAATTTCATGAAGCAGAGCTAGGAGAGTTGGTTATAAATTTTCATGACACCTATCTCCTCCACCACTAGGGATCTCCTCCACGTCTCCTGTATTTACGCTAACAAATTCCTCAGCCGCTAACAGTCTCCTACGAACTCCTAAGAGCTAGTTAGAAAATCAGACAATACAACACATCCCAGTCGTACATTTGGTATGTTTTTGTAGATCTTGATGATCCACTCAAACGAGTCCATCCCAAATATCACATATATACCCCTATTGGTGTAATAAAGGAGTTAGAATGGGGCTAACATTTCAAGAGGATTTAGAATGGGATATATATATAAATATAAAGGACTTCCCTTTGCCTAGTGGCGCCCTCCTTCTACTTTCCTGTACAACTAATCTATTCATTGCTATATTTGTTGGGAATCTATAAAAAGGAGTTAGAATGGGATATATATATATATATATAAAGGAGTTATAATGGAATATATATATATATATATATATGAGTTAGAATGGGGCTGACATAAAGGCTGTGGAACAAGTAATGGAGAAAATTGTGGTAGAGTAAAGGATATTGGATCTCACTTTGGTAGATATCTCTCTCACTTCGATAGAGACTCCTGTGAGAACCCGGGTGGAGGAAACACATAATAGCACATTGCATTCTTGGGAGGACACAACACAGCGTATACATACACCCCCTTTCTACCATATATATGGAGACTAAAGCCAAAATGTATCAAAACTATTTTACAGAAAAACAGTTGGACCTGTAAATCGCAAATACTGCTCCACACCTCTTGTTCCAGACCTACTATAATGGCCATGCCTCAAGTTCCAGACCTTACAGGGTATCCCGTAAATACTCAACCATTGTAGCATCACAGGTTGTCTTGCCTAAAAGCCATATCTTTTTTATTCTCCTAGGCCGTTTCATTTATTCTCCTTCCTATTCCTATCCCAGCCAGCCATTGTTTAAAACCTTTCCATTTGTTGTTTGCACCGGATGATACATCGATTATTTTGTTGTTCGAAGCTAACTCAACTCTGCGGGATGAGGTATTTTCACATAAATAGACTAGTGGATCTGTACTTTACTGAAAATAATTCATTCATTCATTGATGGCTGGAATGTTTTTATTAAAATAACTTGTCTGCTTGGTTGATCGAGTTATGTGTAAAGCTCATCCGGGAGAGGTACACAGGCTGCAAGTTCTGTAACTAGACCGAATGGGATCCATTCATAGCCGAGTGATTACCTGATAACTCATTCATCCTTTTAAATGACTGCAATATTTATTGCACTTCACTAATAAACACATGGTAACTAAACATATGATGAAGAGATATTCATGAAGCATGATTTAGTAAAACATCGTCAGCACTTCACTAATAAACACATGGTAACTAAACATATGATGAAGAGATATTCATGAAGCATGCAAAACATTGTCATTTTATGTAGGAAGATGGCATCTATATGTTAAATTCATAGCAGCATTGAGAGCCATTCTATGAGAGAATGGAGGCACCTGGTCAGTTGCCAGGAATTTGAAGCTTAGCCTGGCTCTAAGAGCCATTCTTTAAGAATGGAGGCACTTCATCAGTTACCAAGATGTTTGCAACTGCAATACCCATTCTCAGGGGGGATGATACCCTACTGAATTAACTACGGCATAGTAAGACCTTAGAAGGTACCCTACGACCCCCAGTTGTCTCCTGGGGTTCTTGGTTTAGGACCAAGCAGGTTGATGCCATGGAAAATTCTTTAACATATGGTTAGGGCCCTATATGTCTCTAGGGTATTCTCATCTGGGACCAGGCAGTTTCTTGGACACGATGTCCAAGCAGATTCTGTAGGTTGAGACAGAGACTTCCTGGTCTAGGACCAAGCAGTTCCTACAAAAGCATTCCTGGTTAGTTAACCAGGTGGATCTTGGATCTTGACCAAGAGGATGATGTGTGATGTCCTCAGAGCATTCATGGTGAGTTAACCAGGTGTATCTTAGATCTTGACCAAGATGATGATATGCATTAGAGGAATTTTGGGGTCTAAAATGGGCCTCCTAAGGAAAATAATAAAATAATAGTCAAAATAATAAAATAATGGTTAAAATAATAAAATAATATTAATTAATTTTGGAGGAAGAAAGAAAAAAACTACTTTTTGTGTTCGTATTTTCGACATATCTCCCTGTGTTTTTACTCAAATTTCGATTGGGAGAGCTTGTTGGATGCGGAATTTGATTCCGCATCCAATGAGTACCCACACTACATACTTTTGATGCACCCCGCTACCCCAAAAATAAGAAATACCTGAAAAAACGTGATGATGATGTCATCATCACGTTTTTTCAGGTATTTCTTGTTTTTGGGGTAGCGGGGTCCGTCAAAAGTATGTAGTGTGGGTACTCGTTAGATGCGGAATCAAATTCCGCATCCAACGAGCTCTCCCGATCGAAATTTGAGTAAAAACACAATGAGATATGTCGAAAATACGAACAAAAAAAGTAGTTTTTTTTAATGACAAATATGCCAATTCAACCATTATGGTTGACTTATTTTATTGAAATTCTATTGGTTCTTGAATTGCAACTCACAAAAACTTATTTTGGCACGTTTTCTTATAAGGCCCATTTTAGACCCCAAATTTCCTCTAATGTGATGTCCTCTTGCTAGGTTGTTTCTCAAGGGTCTGGCCACCCCTTGATGATGTTAATAGCAACTAACCCTTAGGAGCAGTATTGAGGACCAAAGGATCACATCATCCAGTTCGGATCTTCCCCTTGTACTGTGATGATAAAAATATATGAAATAATGTAGAGAGAAAATTAAAGTCCTTGGTCTTTTTGGTCCTTTGGGTAATTTGGGTTGTTTATCCACCTTTATGATACACCCTGGTCTTGTGGGTATGAGGGTTACCTTGTCTTCTTATTGTAACCACCTTTGGTTGAATTAAGGTCCTTTATATTTTACTTGGTCCTAGTTTCCTTATGGTGGGTACCTTTGGTATGTTAACTTTTATCTATGGTTTATATTTTTATTTTTTTGGACCATTGCTACCCTATCCTAAGTCTACTTTATTTTATGTTTTTATTTTTTGGACCATTCGTCAAATTAATTTCATGGTTTTATTTTGTATTAAAACATTGGTCCATTTTATTTATGGTTTTTATTTTACCATTGAACCATTTTATTTTACCATTGGAACTTTGGTACCTATTCTAAGTCAACCTTCATGGTTTTATTTTGTAAGACCATTGGACCTTTTTATTTTATGGTTTTTATGGTTTTTATTTTACCATTGGACCTTTGGTACCTATTCTAAGTAAACCTATTTTTTACTTTATGTTTTATTGATATTCACCTTAAAAGCTAGGGTTGAAGAAGGACCCTTCTAGATTTCCTTCAAAGTTATAAAAGCAAGTTTAATGCTTCATTATGATGATCCATCAAGACATGTCTCAGCTCTACTAGTCTTTTCACTATTAATAGGGTTTCACTACCTTATTTTTTGGGTTTCCATATCTCTTCCTTTTGTTTTAAGCATTGTTAATTGTTGCTGCATGAATCGTGAGTCTCTTGTTCAGCGTAGACTGTCTTTCAGCGTGCTTGTGTGATTGTCTGCGTGACATTGTCCACCTGCTTAGTGTGATTATTTGTCCACCTGCCAACGTGACTGTGTGTCCACCCTCCCAGCGTGACTGTGTCCACCTGTTAAGCGTGGCTGTGTCCACCCGTCAGCATGACTGTGTCCACCTGCCAGTGTGACTGTCTGTCCCTAGAAAATCATTACTTTGTTCACCGGCTAGCATGACTATGTCCACCTACCAGCGTAATTGTCTGTCCTTGCAAAAGCATCACTGTGTTCACCAGCCAGCGTGAATATGTCCACCTACTAGCGTGATTGTGTGTTCATGCAAAACTGTGGTTGTTTCCAACCGTCAGCGTGACTATGTCCACTTGTCAGCATGACTATGTACCTGCTCAATGTGACTGTATTCCTGTCAGTGTAATTGTGTGTCCCTGCAGAACAGTGACTGTGTCCACCTGCTAGCATGACTATGTCCACCTACCAACATCATTGTGTCCCTGTTCAGCGTGATTGTGTGCCCCTGCTCAGCGTGACTATATATCCCTAACAATGTGAGTGTGTCTCTTGCCCAATTGAGTGTGTGCTAGCATGATGCTGTCTTCTCCGCTATTGTGATTGTATTTGGCATGAATGTGTCTCTCAACTGGTGTGCTGCTAAAGCCCAAGTAAATGATTGAAGTTTCTCTTTTTTTTACTAAGAATCTGAGGTTCGTGTCCTTACTACTATAAGCCTCTTAAGCTCTCTCTCACAAGGTACGTCATTTGTTCATCTAGGTGACTTTCCCTTCGGTGACAAGATCAGAACCTAAAAGTGTCCGAGTATAAGGTTGATCTAAAACAATCCTAGATTAGTATGTTGTTGTTCTTTACTATTGTTATTTACTGTACATTATTATTGTTTTATTGGTTATAATAATGTTACTGTACATGGAATTTGGTAAATCGTCTCAAGGACCAACTTTAACACAGTGACCAATGGAGTGTTAAAGTTGAAAGAGATGAAAATCATGTTTGAGGGTATTGCAACAGTAGTGTTCTAGATGTACTCTTGTGTATGCATTAAAGTATAAAAGTTCAATTGTATATATCAAACCCTAACCTAAACCTAAACTTTAACATGGTATAAGAGCAAGGTTTGTAGCTAACTCTGATCTTACAGCCTATCAAAGTCTACAAAGTTCCTAAGGGAAGGGTTTGAGTACTAACCAAACTTGATCTCAGAGATCCTTCGCAAAGAAGAGTTTAAGAGAAAAGATATTTCTAAGTAAATTTGGATGGCCATACCCAAGCATGAGTTGCCTAGAAATAAATATGTATAGATCTACTACTCCATGACATCGGAATTATGAACTTGATCCCTTAAAGTTTAACTCAGGTATGTATTTCCGAGGTAAGTAAGGAGACAACTAAGTCTCTATGTGACTTGATCATGGACTTGCATGATCAAAATACCTTCTAGGTTGGTTATCCTGTAAAATGTTGTATGTTTCATTGATCAATGTAATCTGAGTTTACAAGTTTCAATTCATCCATGAATTTATCCTAGCCAGATATCTAAGGCTGTGGTCTAAGTTAGATTGTGCTAATACATTTGTGATCCTCTATAAGGATGATATGATAACATTGCACAATGCTTGTCTAAAATAATGATATGTGATCTCTACATAAGGAGAGATATAAATAGGGATGACCTTTTATTCCAACTTGTTTTCATGTATGAGATTGATATGCTCTTGATGGCATCTAAATAGTTGCTCAATGACAAGACTATGCCTTTATGTGAAATGGACATTGATTATTGTTGAATATCCAACTAAATAGCAAGTGATCCTATTTTATGTGAAGGTACATAGGGAGTAAGAAACTCCACAAAGTGCAGTATCAGTTATGCTAGATGTGCATCCTCCCAAGTGTCAACATTGAGAGAACAAAAGAGAACCTTCTAGGCATTTATTCCTTATTAGAGTGGAACAACTAGTAAGTTTAGAGATCAAGATGGAGCCAAATGGGATTGCAAAGAAAAGTAGTGATATCCCTTGAAGAAATTTTTCAGAATCCTCCTCAGTGATATAGACATGGAAATTAACCCAGTCCATGAGTCATCTCTCTTGGATGAGTAGAGGAAGGAGGTGAGGGAGTCTTCAGTTGATCTCTTAGAGAAACCTATTGAAAGGCTTCATGATTTGATATGTTAATTTTATCTTACGGTTTTTATTTTAGGACCATTGGTACTTTATGGTTTTTATTTTAGGACCATTGGTACTTTATGGTTTTTATTTTTAGACCATTGCTACCCTATCCTAAGTAAACTTAATTTTATGTTTTTATTTTTTGGACCATTGGTCAAATTAATTTTATGGTTTTATTTTGTAAAACCATTGGACCATTTTATTTTATAGTTTTTATTTAACCATTGGTCCTTTGGTACCTATTCTTAGTCAATCTATTTTTCATTTTATGTTTGATTGATATTCACCCTAAAAGCTAGGGTTGAAGAATGACCCTTCTAGATTTCCTTCCAAGTTATAAAAGCAAGTTTTATCTCTTACTTTGGTGTTAAGGGTTGTTAATTGTTGTTTCCTGAATCATGATTATCTTGTTCAACATGGATTGTTTGTCTCCCAGTGTGATCATGAGTCTCTTGTTCAGCGTGGATTGTCTCCTAGCGTGATTGTGAGTCTCTTGTTTAGCGTGGACTATGTGTCTCCCAGTGTGATCATGAGTCTTTTGTTCAGCGTGACTTTGTGACTGTGTCTGCGTGAATGTGTCCACCTGCTTAGCATGTTGTTTGTCCACCCACCAATGTGAGTGTGTCCACTCGCCTAGCGTGACTCTGTCCACTTGCTTAGCGTGATTGTTTGTCCACTCGCCAGCGTGACTGTGTCCACCTGCTCAATGTGATTGTGTGTCCACCTACCAGCGTGACTGTGTCCACATGCCAATGTAACTGTGTGTCCCTGCAAAACTATGATTGTGTGTCTACCCATCAGCATGATTGTGTACACCTGTGAGCATCACTATGTCCCTACTCAGTGTAACGGTATCGCTGCAAGTGTGACTGTGTCCCTGCAAAACCGTGACTGTGTCCACCTTCCAGCATGACTGTGTCCACCTGCCAGCATGATTGTGTCCTTATTCAATGTGATTGTGACTCCATGTTCAGCATGACTGTGTATCCCTGTCAGCATGATTGTGCGTCTCTTGCCCAATTGACTGTGTCTTCTCTGCTATTGTGATTATAATGGGCATGGCTGTGTCTCTCTACTAGTTTGTTGCTAAAGCCTAAGTAAATGATTGAAGTTTCTCTTTATTTTGACTAAGAATATGAGGTTCATATCCTTATTTATATAAACCTCTTAAGCTCTCTGTATCAAGGTACGTCATTTATTCATCTAGGTAACTTGTCCCTTCGTGGACAAGATTAGAACCTAAAAGTGTCAGAGTATAAGGCTGGTCTAAAACAATCATAGATTAGTATTGTTGATGTTCTTTACTATTGTTATTTCCTATACATTACTATTGTTTTATCAGTTATAATATTGTTATTGTACATGGCATTTGGTAAATTGTCTCAAGGACCAACTTTAACGCAATGACCAATGGAGTGTTAAAGTTGAAATACATGAAAATTATGTTTGAGGGTATTGTAGCAGTACTATTCTACATCTAACCTTGTTTATGAATTAAAGTATAAAATTTCAACTGCATATATCAAACCCTAACCTAACCCTAAACTTCAACATGGTATCAGAGCAAGGTTTGTAGCTAACTCAAATCTTACAGCTTATCAAAGTCTACAAATTTAATAAGGTAAGCGTTTGAGTACTAACCAAACTTGATCTCAGAGATCCATGGCAAAGTTGGAAAAGAAGAGTTTAAGAGAAAAGAGATTTGTAATTAAAGTTGGATGGCCACACAGAAGCATGAGTTGGCTAGAAATAAAGATGTATGGATTTTCTACTCCGTGAAATCAAAATTACGAACCTGATCCCTTAAAGTTTATGTCAAGTAAAGAATGTTAACTCAGTTATGTATTTCGTAAGGAGCCAACTAACTCTCTATGTGACTTGATCATGGGCTTGCATGATTAAAATACCTCTAGGTTTATTATCCTGTAAAAGGTTGTATGTTGCATTGATCAATGTAATCTGAGTTCACAAGTTTAAATTCATCCATGAATTTATCTTGACCACGTATCTAAGGCTGTGGTTAAGCTATATTGTGCTAATATGTTTGTGATCCTGTATAAGGATGATTTGATAACATTGTACAATGCTTGTCTAAAAAAATGATATATGATCTCTTCATAAGGACAGATATAAAGAGGGAGGACCTTCTATCCCAACTTGTTCTCATGTATGAGATTTATATGCTCTTGATGGCATCTAAATAGTTGTTGAGTGACAAGACTATGCATTAATGTGAAATGGACATTAATTATTGTTGAATATCGGAATGAATAACAAGTGATCCTGTTTTATGCGAAGGTACAGAGGGAGTAAGAAACTCCACAAAGTGCAATATAAGTTATGCATCCTCCCAAGTGTCAGCACTAAGACAACAAATGAGAATTTGCTAGGCATTTATTCCTTACTAGAGTGGAACAACTAGTAAGTTAAGATATCAAGAGGGAGCCAAATGGGATTGCAAAGAAAAGTTGTGATCTCCCTTGAAGAAATTTTTGAAAATCCTCCTCAGTGATATAGACATGGAAAGTAGCCTAGTCCATGAGTCATCTCTCTTAGATGAGGAAAGAAAGGAGGTCAGGGAGTCTTCAATTGATCTCTTTGAGAAACCTATTGAAATGTTTCATGATTTGATATCTCATCTAAGCCACGTCATTGTTTTAGAAACCTCCATTTATGGGGAGGCAACAAAACATCAGGTTTGGAAGATGTTAAATGACGTGCAGAAAGTGGTTCTCAGCTTTCAAGTGAATTCAGATATAAGTCCCAATTGGATCTATAAAAGATAAAGCTTCTTGCTAACAGTTAGAGATGTTTGGAGCTCTTAAAAAATCCTGTGCTTCATGACAGGTCGAAAGACATCAAGAGGAATTATCACATGGAGCAATATGCTCTATCAAGTAAACAGTTTATTGATGTGTTGAGTAAACCTCTATCAAAGTCTAAGTACTTCCAAGACAAGCTTAGAGTTGCTGAGAATGCCTCTCTTGCTAAGAGGGAGTGTTAATTTCAAAGCAGCATCGAGAGCCATTGTACAAGAGAATGGAGGCAGCTGGTCAGTTACCAGGAGTTGATCAACATAATTCAGTCTCGGACTACAAACTCAACCTGGGGCTGAGAACTATTTTTTAAGAATGGAAGCACTTGGTTAGTTACCAAGATGTTTGCAGCTGTGAGACCCATTCTCAGGGAGGATGGTATCCTAGTCATTTAACTAAGGCTGAGTAAGACCTTAGAAGGTACCCTAGGGCCCCCAGTAGTCTCTTCACGTTCTTGGCCTGGGACCAAGCAGGTTGATGCCATGGAAAAGTCCCTAACATATGGTTAGGGGCCTTATATGTCTCTAGGGTATTCTAGTACGAGACCAGACAATTTCTTGTACACGTTGTCCAAGCATATTCTGCAGGTTGAGATAGAGATTTCCTAGTCTGGGACCAGGTTGATTCTTGGTCTGGGAGCAAGCAATTCCTACAGGAACATTACTGGTCAGTTAACCAGGTGGATCTTGGTCAAGTTGACCAAGATGATGTGTGATGTCTGTTGTAATGGATAATTCACCTAATAACCTAGGTCTGGGGGTTACCAACATACTAGACCTTGCAGACAGTTTGATTATAAAAGTACAAATAGGAAATAGGGAAATAGCAGGAACTTACTTGTAATAAACGAAGGTTGATCCAAGCTGATTCCTTCCTCTTTGGTCCACTCTTATAATCTCCAGGATAATTCCTCCTTCAACCTGTTGACAAAAGGTTCTTCCAATATACAATATGATTCATATATAAAGATGCAGGTTAGGT